>JAPYYX010002660.1:0-17348 GCA_030522605.1 Cremastinae sp. B BG-2022a
GTGGCCATTCCATCCTGGTGTATTCTTCTTTGAATGGATTTAACTGATGAACCATAGGTGTTGCACTATTGACTTTCTTCCAAATCTTCGGCCAGGTGATTTGTTCTTCAAAGACTTCCAGAATTGTGAAATCCAGCAACCTTAGCGTCCAAGCATATTTCAAAACATCTCGAAAATGTTCTTTAAGTTCTGGATCTATTGACATGACCAGAAACTTTGGATGATACTGATACTGTGATAACACAGCTGCAGTGTGGATCATCCTTTTCAAGTCGCCCAACGTTGACTCTTTGATAGAATCATGAACGAGCACATAAAACGTTGCAGTAGAACTGATTATGTATGAATTTTCAGTGGCATTGAGCTCTTCTGGATCCATACCACTCGCACCAGTTTGTTCACCGTTCATACGCACAGTGGATATCTTACTCATCAGATTAGTCAACAATTCTTCGGCGGCAGAGCTTTTAATGCTTTCGCTATCTTCATAAATCGTCCAGAAATTGACAAGACAAGATTCCGAATCCTCAACAATGTATTTTGTCAGTTGGTCGACCCATTCGATGGGCATCACGAAGTTTTGACACAACGCCAGCCACAAAAATGCGTTGACCACTTTAAGGACTCCCATTTTGTTTCGCAAGTTATAGTCACTTTGATGTTGAGTTATCGCAAAGACTCGTCGGTCGTGTCAATTCGTGTATTAATTTGCACCAACTTCTTTTTTATATCAATTTCGTTAAAGGTAGATGAATGCTCTATGCTGTTGACTCAGTCACTGCTTGCGCTGTTCCGTCCTCTGTGAAACGTTTTAATGAATTCTAAGCCTGACGTGTTCAAAAAAACTGTTTCTAGCCCTTTTAAAGTAACAACTCTCCAATTTTTTCAAATATAAATAATTCTTGTCTTTGGCCCTGAAGTATATCTGATGTTAGCTACTACTGTTTCGTGCTTAGTAGGGTGCATCTTCAATGTTTCTGTTTGTTTCTAGGCAATTCAAATATTTTTAGACCAAATGCATCAATTTCCCAAAAATTTACATATTTTCCACAATTTATTTATCTTCGACCTTGAATATTATTCGTTGTTAGACTGTATTCCCAATTCACTGTTGTCCACGTTTTTAGTGTTTTTGTTTATGTTGCTCGATAATTCGCCACTATCCTGAGTATTTTTTATTGCTTGACATTTCAAAACTGTAATTTTACAAAAACTATTAACATTCAAAAACTAAAATTCAGGCATAAATCAATATTGGAAAAAATAAACGAAATTGTACTATGGTCGATAAAAACAATAAGTAAAGACTATTGCAATTACGAAACAGTCAAATAAGTACTTTTTGTTTAGGTTAACTTTGAAATTAATTTTTCTCCGCAAGTAAATAAAATTTCAATGCGGACAAAAATCGCGGGCGGCTCGTAAGTTTATAGTGGGAAAGGATCGTCAGAATGAAAGAGCGAGATTTCTCGATAGGTTGCTCTCCTTTTCTTGCTATAACGAATCGATGCGATTAATATTGTAGAGAGCTCGCTGTGGGGCGCTCACGGGCGAAATAAAAGCGCTTTAATGCACACATCGACCGAGAGGAGAAAGAAGAGTGAAGAAATACGTGTCTCCTCCCTTCCCCGTGCTGATGTCTTAATTAAAGTCTCTCTCTTTCGCTTTTCACATTCGCGCCTGTGCAACACCCGTTTCAGAAGCAACGAGATTAACGATTACGCTATATCTCCTTTGATCGAGTGGCAAGCGCGACGTGCGTTTTATTCGCGCCGCTGACGCTTATTCGGGAAAAAAATATCACGAATCGAAAATTCGTCTGAGAAACATGCGTCACGAATAAAAAATTGGAATTTTTATCCCCCCGGAGGGAAAAACATTTTTTTCGATCGCGATCGTGCACGAGGATGATAAGAGCCAGACGATATTTCATATCGAACGCGACGAGAGTTTTTTTTTCCGTCGGAATCTCGGAAATGGGAAGAATCCAGACGAGAAGAGCGCGTCGAGAGAAAGAGTTTGCTCGATTCATCTTGAAAGCGGGCGAGAGGGAAAACGATCGACGAGGGTGATCGCGGTTCGAGACAATCTCGCGAGGAAACGAGGCTCTCCCTGTGACTTCCGGTCTCCCTCATCCCCATTTACTCGAGGTGGCAAATCTTACAACACTTCAAAACGCTTCTATAGATGAATAGAATACTACATGTAGTAAATTTATGTAATTTACGATATTTACAGTTGTTAAATTTATGTACTGAAATAAATCTTATGTATCCTGAAGTCAATAGCATTGAGTCAAGATTTATCGAAATTGAAATTGGAAAATTTGTTGTTGGTTCAACGATTTTGTAAAAATCTTGAAATATTATCAAGAATAAGGACTCCTGGAAAAAATTGTCAATGCTTAAAAAACGTCCAACGTTAAACAATGGTTAGTGAATTTCCAACGTTCGTGTCTGTAAAATATTTGAGCGTAAATAACAAGACAAGGATTGAACTAATGGCTATAACCAGCACTGGCCCAACTGTATCATGCAGTAAATTCTCATGAAAATTTGGATGAAAGGGCAATTCTTGGGATCGAAAAGAATATACTGTAATTTTTTGAAGTTTAATTATTACACGCATTATATTAGCTTCTACGATCTGTAAGCAAATTTTCAATGTCGAATTTTACCAATTTCTAGTTGTAACGATATAAAACTTTGCAAATATGCGTATATCTGATGACAATGCAATAATCCGGTGCCATAAAATTGATCTGATTATCGACAACATCTAAATAAATAAAATTTTTGAAAATAATAATAATAATAATCGATAAAAAAAAGTGAACGTGATATTTATGAGCGCCATCTGAAGCGATCCTATCCAAATGGCCATCTGAAGCGATCCTATCCAAATGAAGGAGGGGGCTTTTGCATCTAAGAAAACTGGAAGGAGAGCTTAAATATAAAATAGGCCGCAACTGGCATCAGAAATGGTAGTTTTCTGACGAGGAAGAAAGTGACAAGCCAAGATGATAAGTGTAAGTGATAAATATTCTACTATCGTCAAGGAGCCACTCGGTATATACAATAATTAATTCTGTAGCAGATTTATTTTTCTAAATAATTAATTCTCTAGCAGATTTATTTTTCTAAAAAATCAGCCAAAACACCCAAATCCTAACCCAAAATGCGAGATTTTGAAATTTCGTTTTTTTAGTAAAAAACGATTTTGCGCTGCAAAATTTCCACCTCCTCCGCCATAATACCATTGTTGGTATCGGTTTATAACAATAAATCTATTATATAAAAATCTTTTTACACTAATTTTTTCCATTTTGAGGAATGGCATGATGAATAATGGGCAATGGCAACCCAAAAGTTACTAAATTTCGTAGGTTTCGGATTTTTCTCTCAAAATCGAATAATTAAACTTCAAAAAATTACAGTACAAAACGGACGCGATTCTCTACATTGGTATCTACATCAGGAAGAAAAAAGAATTTCCATCGCATTGAAAAAAAATTCCACGAATTCGTGAATGTCGAAAGTGTCGAAAATTTCTTTCAAAATATATTCAATCGCGGAATTCTCTCAGACACAATGTCGAACATCCTTCGAGCTTTCCGTCACAGAATCGAGAATCGAATTTCGTGATATCGAACTTTTTATCGGGGAAATGAACGCGTGCGGCGTTCATCGCTGAAGCTTCGGAGAGAAAAGTCTGTGAAAGCTCATCCGTACGTGCCCGATAACGCTCTCTCTCTCTCTCTCTCTCTCTTTTCTCTATCTTTTCCTCGCTTATACGTGTCCGGAGCGTTCGATGAGTTCATCTCTGCTCTTCCAAATCTCACTCGCTCATTCCCCGCGATGCTGATTCCCCCGACCATTCTAGACAGACGATTCGTTTGCTCGTACTCGAAACGTGATGAGCGAAACCTCGCTGAGAGAAAGAACACAAAATCATCCCAAGAATACGATTTTTTTTCCACCCAAGAAAAAAAAACGATCAGGACTAAAAAAGAAAAATCATCGGTCAATGCCCGTTTTTTCCTCTTATTCCAACGAAAGATCGGCGAAAGCATCACGGACTCCGGAAAGAGCTAGTTTGAAGGAAAATTGCAGTTAACCGTTCGTCTACATTTTATCTATTATATCGTTTACCTCGTTTTTCTTTTGCGCTGTCTTCATTTTCCCTCGGTTCTCTGCCATTCTTCTTTTTTATCTCGGGAAAGTGCAAACACGCGAGAACTCCCGGGCTGATGATATTAAATAAAACGTGTGTGCATGTATACGGGCTCGAAAGTTTAGGAGGCAGTCTCACACGTTCGCGCGCGCACCGCGATCAACTTTTATATCAGGAATCATAAATACCTGGCGTCGCGTCGAGGAATAAGGGACGAGATGAAAGCTCGACTCTCGGACGTGCTGTAAAGTAAGTGCTGTATATAGGCAATAATAGCGGAGCCTGTAAACACACGAGTTCGCTTATACGATCCCGCGCGTGTGTCTCTCTCTCTCTTTCTCTCTCTCTCTCGGCCCGTAACGCCGAACGTTACGAGCGCCAGCCTTTCCACTATTTATAGAACCTCCGAGCTTTTTTCGCTCTATTTTTTATTAGATGCCTTTTACCAATGACGCCGGTCTCCGCGAAGCGAGAAACAATTTTATCCGCTCAAAATTTATTCGAAATTTAATAAAATTTATTCATCGATTTTGTTTTCATTCAGGAAACTCCGCGAAGATAGATATATTTATTGATAGTAATTCTACGGTTCTGGAGTCGGGAAAAAAATTGTTTCAGGAATAACAATTTTTTAACCGGGAATTATCACGTAACGTCCTATCGTAAAGATTCAAAAATTTTGTTTTTTGGAATGCAACTCAATTTTTTTTCAACGAACGTTCGTTTCGTTGTCATAAGTGAATATGAATCACACAAATTTACTTTTATTAAAATTCTTTCATAATTCCATCGTACTACAAATTTCATGAATGAAATTTCGTGCAAAATTTTTTTATTTTTATTTTTCGTTAGAAAATTTGTTTTCATTCAGGAAAAAGTCCGTGAAGATAGATATATTTATTGATAATAATTCTACGGTTCTGGAGTCGAGAAAAAAATTGTTTCAGAAATAACAATTTTTTAACCGGAAATTATCACGGCCTCTCGTAAAGATTCAAAATTTTTGTTTTTTGCAATGTAACTCAATTTTTTTTCAACGAAAGTTCGTTTCGTTGTCAAAGTGGATAATTTCTTAAAAACTTAGTACAAATTATCACACGAATTTACTCTTATTAAAATCCCTTCATAATTCCATCATATTACAAATTTCATGAATGAAACGTACAAAAAATTTTTTTTTTCATTTTTCGTTAGAAAATTTCAACGTCAAATTTGTTAATTCGCGATTGGAAGGTTGTCAAGCAATTTGGGTGAGAGAGAAAGAGCTTTCGTGACGTCCCACAGGTGGGCATTTGGCTGGCTCCTTCCCTCCTGAGGTTGGCCTTCGCGCCGTTTCCCCTCCCGGGGCTCCTTTTGTCCGAGGTGTGTGCGCTCGTGTGCAGAGGTACATACGTACCACAGCTCCGGAGAAACCTGCACACGAGGCCCGAAGAAACCAGTTTTATCTCTCTTCGCTCTCCTCGCAACATCCTGGCGCTCTCTCTCCACCCAGAAAAAAAAATATGCGGATATATCTCCTGGGGTCATCCGCCAACATTTATATATACATATACGTATATCGATATATATAGATATAGATATATAAATATATAAATATACAAATATACAAATATATAAATATACAAATATATATTTACGTGAACAACTGTGCGAGTCTCACCCCGGTGCGTATATTCCTGCCACCGATTTCGCACATTTTCCACCCAGACTCACGATCTGCTTCCTTTTCCTTTTCCAGATCCGTAACGATTCCTGAGCGAAAATCGCGGGACTAAATAACGCGAGTCGCTTCTGCTCGTTCCACGAGACACAGAGCTCCGGAACTTGAATATAAACATCTAAAAGCGTTATCCGCAGGTGCCTGTGCCCCCGGTTTTCTCTCTCGCGTGAATCTCTTTTGCTGTACTTTTTTTTGTTCGGTTTTTTTTTTCTTGAATTCGTATTTTCCGGTTATGGAATGATTCCTGGGAGATTATTTGAAATTATCTTCACCATTTTGAAGTTATTTATTGTTTCTTTTTAATTTTTTTATAAATGTTCCTGTTAATCGGGTAATTTTGTTATTTCGTTTTGGGAAACGGTTTGAATAAATTGGTTGAGTCTTTGTGATTTATGATTGCAATTGAAATTTTTGGTTTTATTAATAAAAACTTCTGAATTTTTATAAATATTTAAAAATTTATATAAATTTTGTTAAATTGTTTATATAAATAAATGTTTTTCAATATTCATTCAATTCTTCTAGTTGGTCATAAATTACGACGACAAATTCTCTAAAAGGAAATTTTTCTCACGACATAAATACAAAAATTCCGGGTCCGAAATTTGCTTCGGCTTTGCCGGATTTTTACCAAAAAAAAACTGGAATATATTGTCTAAGAATTTGGATAGTCGCTAACATCCTTGTTACACGTGTGAAGTTATTGGATTTTTCAAGCGATTAGTCCCGAAACGATTGTCGGATAATAAATCTCTCCAAATTGCCTTCCTTCGGTGGAAAAAAAAGAATTACCGCACACATGTCCTTCCTACAGCGTGGAAGGAGTTTTTTGGCATTTGAAATGAAGTATGAGTCTTTTTTTTCTCAATTTCAAAAAAATCGAAAAATTTTCAATTTTTTTTTTTGACAAATTTTTTAGCACTTTTTTACTAATTTTTGAAATATAAAAATTTTTTTTCCGGTTCAAGGAGGTTGATCGAACATCTTATGAGATAAAAATTTGAATTTAAAATACGTTTTAAAGATGAAATTGGCCATTTTGAAAAAAATTTGCCTTCTCATTCTATATTTTAGTTCTGAATTATCATGAATTTTTTTTTGATTTATTTTTCACTACTTTTTGATGCAGGATTTTCGATTCGAGAATCAAATATCATCTTGAAAGGCTTTAGACTTTTTTCTCCTTTGTACAGTTCCTATACAGAGTTTCATTTATTCGTGTCACGAAGTCGGGTTTCGAGGCTTTTCCCTTTCGCGGATCCCGGACTTTTTCCATCTCCCGATTTCGCGTAACTTTTGAACGAAGCGAAAAGTCGATGCACGGGGAAGAAAATTCACATTCGCAACTCGGAATTTGCCGCGATGCTTTGCTCAAGGTTTCAACTCCAGGACCATTCGTACGTGTTTTGCAGGAGAGGAAAGTCGGCAAATTCTTTCCGTCGTACCGGGAACTGATTGCAGCCACAATTTGCCCTCTCTCGGGCTAACGCAGACACACGCGCGGGCTCGATCTTCTCTGTTTAACGAATATACGCGAGAATCTCCGTCCCGAAACCGACTTTCCGCGCTCGCGTTCCGTTTCATCTCGTCCCGGAGTCGCAGACACGTTCTCTCTGCTTCGTGATACGGAAAACTGGAGGAATACGTGACGATTTGAGGGAACATTGTAATTTTCGTCGGACTGGGAAATTTATGAAAATTGTTTCATTCGCAATTGAAGAAAAAAAATGTATTTAACATTTTTGGTATATTTTAAGGTCGTCAAGTATTCACTACAGTGAGAAAAAGAGATTGTTGATTAAAACAAAATTTGTTTAATTCAACTAAATTTAGTTAAATTGAACAAATTTTGTTCATTTAACAATTTCTTTTTTTTCTGTGTAGTCAACAGCCCCATAAATTTCGAGAAGTTATTTTTATACTTTTTGGATCACAGGAAAAATAATGATTCTTAATACTTTAAAACATTCCACTGAAAATTACTGTCAAAAAATTATAAGGAGAATAATGTGTGGGAATTGTTGATGAAACATTAGAAACCTGTTGAATATCATTCTAAATATCACAATAAAAAATAAAATTTATTAATAATATATCTATATAATAAATAAATATATTATTAAATATATTTAATATATTATATATTATTATAATTATATTATATATTATTATTATATATTATATATTATTATAATTATATATATATATTATATATAATATAATATATAATATTTGTATTTAATATGTATTAATATATTATGATATTATATATTATATATTAAATATATTTATAATATTTATTATTATATTATAATTATTATTATATTTATCAATAATATAAATAATATTTATATAATTATAAACTTTTCGATATTTCTTATAGACAGCAATAGATATATGAAAAAAAATATATATTTCCTCCTCGGAAATAATCAGTTTCCACACGACGAGCTTTTATCACAGGCAGGAGAGGGAGTCTCATCGAGAATCATACGAAAATCCTGCAGAGAAGGATGAAAGATCGAGAGACAAAGTAACTCGGTTGAGAGAAGGAGAAAAAAGGGAGACAATATTTCGAGAGGACGATAGAGCAGAGAATTCCTTCTGCGTTGGCACGAGTTGAAAGATGTGGCCGAATCTCGAGGGAAATATCGAACTGGCGGCAAAGAGAAAAGCGGAGGAGATGCGGAGATAAAAACCGAAAGAGACGCACACACGTCGCGAGAGAGCGAAAGAAGCAAAGAAGGAGAAAAAAAAATTCGGATCCCGGAAAAAAGAGTCGTCCTAACTCAACGAGAATACGGACCGACTCGGACGAAAGTTTTCGCTGGAGAAAAATGTTCTCCGTCCGCAGAAAATATCCCACGAGAGACGTTTCGACGGATTAATCTCATCCGCGATGTTCGCAGTTAAATTTCGATTTCCTCGTATCAATGTTTTGGCAAAAACGTTTAGGAAGGATAAAAAGGAAAGCGAGCCAGGGCCCCGAAAGGAAAATAAATGAAATTCCGGGAGAGAATGATGAGAAACATCTGTAGAGGGTTGGGATAAAATTGGAAATAAAAAAAAAGAAATTGCGAGGGCGAAACGCCGGAATATTTGGCAACGAATTTATCGTCGAATCGAGCGGATAACTCGCGTATATTTCGCGGTGTATTCGGGAGAAAACGATACGAATTAAAGCTCGTGCATTCGGTTAGGTGATGCGAGCGCACACGCGCGCGCTTACGTTTATTCCCGATCGCGCTCCACTTCGATATATAACGACGATAAGCTCTCTCGCCGGTTCTTTGCCCCCACGGGAAATTTTTCGGGGGGGACGGACCCGGTATACATAAACGATACACACCCGAAAACGCGAACTTTCGCTCATCGCGAGGAGAGAACGCAACGGGCCGTGAATTGTGGCTGTCGGCCATCCAGAACCAGAATCAGGAGCTCTGGTTTTGCGGCAGAAAACTGCCCAATATAGAAATACGAATTTCGTACCAGACAGCGAGAACCAACGTACAAAAACACGAGTTATTGAAACAAACAAAAATTATTCCAAACATAATTTTCAAATTATTCATTCACAATTTCCACATGAATTTCGCGCGCTGTTTTCATTTGTTTCGTGGATAGACTTTTTTTTGGTATTTGATTTTTTTGACTCAACTTAATTTAAATTTTTATTTAATTTTGTAATAACTTTTTTTTCATATGAAAGATATTTTTTTATTCGTGTATTTTAATACGTTTGAAATGGACGTAATTCGTTAAATCGAATGTAAGATAAAAATTTCATGGCAATTTGGATTGAATGACCGAAATAAAATGAGTAAAAGGATTTGTGTGTAAACACCAATTAATAAAACAGAGCAAATCATTCGAAAAGTAATTTCACAAAATTGGAAATATTACATAAAATCAATTCAATTATTTTCATCTATTTTTATGGCAATATTCAATTTTCCCGATACGTTTCCAAATTCATACCTTTAATCGAATCTTTTATGCGAACATGCTCAAATTACCATTTTTGTTCATTCGGGATGGGCGAAAAATTCGTTGATATATTTTTATCCTGTATACGGGATGAAAATATTGATATATTATATTAATATATATTATATTTCATTATATAATATATATAATATATTATATATATAATATATATAACAATATATAATAATAATAATAATAATAATATATATAATATAATATAGATATTAATATATAATTAATATAGATAATAATATATTATATATATTAATATATTAATATATAATAATTATATTTATCCAGTATACAGGATAAAAATTTCATACGGGGAGTTCAAAAAGGGGACCTGAAATGAAATGCGAAGAAAATATGTTTATTCGTGTGTAATGCACGTGAAAAGTGTTGTTCGTGGACCGCGAAGCCTCACTGTGTGTCCGGAGGGAAATCAGTTCGATAATCCGATTAATAAATTGGCGGGTATTCGCGGGTGCCCGCAGCGAAATCCCAGAAGGAGAGGTGGCCTGTGGTCAACGTCCGTTCTCTTTCTCTTTCTTTTCTTCATTTCTCTCTTTCTCCTTCTCACACCGCTCGTTTCGTCTTGTTTGACTCTTTCAGCCGGTATAATTGGGCATTTACGTCGCCTCTCTGGGTATCGTTACGCGTCGCTAAGAAATCGGGGATCGGGCCAACTTTTCGTCTTATCCTCAAGAGATTTTTATCACTTGAATTTTTATCATTCTCGAATTTATTTACAATGCAAATATTTTTTATCTCTAAATATTTTTACACTTTTTGGTTCATTTGCGTTTATTTCGGTTGTCGAGCAAATTTTTTTGCAATTTTTTCTTCGCAAAAATGTAAATTTTATCAACTGCATACTTGAATTTATTCTGAATAATATTTTTAATAGTCAGAATCTTTTCCTTCATAATGTTTATTTTATCAAATTGAACAAACTTTTTCCGTGTTAAAAAATTTGTTTGCAAAAAGATGAAATTTTATCAAGAGCCGGAGGAAGAAAAAGTTGAATTTACGGTGGAGACGCAGTAGGCTCATATCGAAGTGTGGATCAGGCCGGAGTCGGCTACCTCGCAGTACATTATACGAGTACTAGAGCGTAAAAAAAGGAAGGAAAAGAGGAACGAAATAGTCGAGCGTAGAAGCAGCGAGTGAGTGGGCGAGCTTCGTGTTATAAATTGTTTCACAGTGAGGATCTCGTTTACTCGGGAGCTCTCGGGATCGGCCCGCATCTGCCCCGGGCTAAAGCCCTGTGCACGGAGAGCACACGCTATAAACTTAACACACGTGTACACGGGCGTATAAACGCGCTATGGAGCGCAGATAGTCGAGGGATGAGCGGAGAACGGCGAATCTCGCTGGCGAGAAATCAAATCGATTCGATCTCCCTCGTGTTTTTCTCCACACGTACCGGGAGGCTCGGAGCTCGTTGTAAAAACGTATTTCGCGATCGCGCGAGCTTCGTCGCCGACGACACGCAATCTGCGCCCGCTATCTCCACGAGAAAAAAAAAAGAGATTCAGCAGAGAATCGGATATGAGCGTAATTTCGTCCCGTTGGCTGCCTTTTTGGGAAAAAGAAACGACAGCTCGAATTTATTAAAAATTTCTGAACTACGTCTAGATTGAAGAATATCATAAGCCTGATGGGCATATAAAAAATTGATTCAGAATCAACGGCCTAGATTTGTTCTACATGGTGCACACGTTAATGAAACACGATTTACCAAAAAACAACAAAAAACATTGTAAAAAGATCACTTGAATTCATAACCACCAATACAAATCAACAAAATTATTGTTATTACTGAAATCAAGGTTTGTTCATGCAATTTATATCATTTGGGCCATATATGACCAACCGATAATACGCAGAAGGTATCATCAAGATAAATTCTGGATCCAAAAAGATTTGCAAGAATATATTTTTCTTTTAAAGTAGCACACTTAGTGGTTAAAAGGATTATTTTATCTCTTAAACCGTTGCGCTTTATGCAAAACATTGAGCCGAATATATATTGTATTATGCGTTGACAATAAAAAGCAGAAACCGTAAGTGCACATGCGAATCCCCCACTTGCACAGTCTGATCGCATTTACAGTGCGAGGCATCCCTTCTTCTGCACGATCTACCGTCGATCGAGTCCTACGTGATCCTCCTTTCGCTCAATGTCTCGCGGAGGAGGAGTAACTGGCACGGAGTTGGTCTGTGCACAGGTACCACTCTCTGCATTGTAGACTGTGCTGGAATAGTTGCATGGCCGGTGGGGATATATAAAGGTGTGGTATAGTGCGAATCCATTGATTGTACGTCTGGTTCAGGACCTGGAAGGAACTTCAGGAAGGTTGATGTGGGACCTGGTGCATAAGCATCCATAAGGATGCAATGCGCCCATTGATGATTTCATGGGATTTATGATACAACCTGAGTGATACTGATGATATGTGATATACATGATTACTTTTTTATTTGGTTACAAATTAGGCGACCAATCGATCATGAGGTAAGCGAAAGGAATATAAATCAAACATAGACCTGCAAGAGGTATAGAAAAAGAGGATGTCCGCATACTGCAGTCCTAGACCACCCACCGTTGAAATGAAATCAATTCTTTACCTAATACTTACATCAAGAGTATGTTGAAGAAATTCTCTGCAGATGTCCTGAAATCACTAAACGATGTATTTCACTTTCATAAGTACTTATACATACCCGGATCAATGACGTTAAGAAATTTCAAGAGGTCGATGTAGAAATATGTAAAATATGATTTGGGATCATAAACAGGATTTGAATTTAAATAGGAAAAAGGATGAAAACGATCAATATTAACCTCAGTACCTGCTCATGGAGTTTGAGGTGGGCCTGACAGATTCGAATACACTGGAAATTTCATCTACTACTTAAACAGGTTTGACTGATGTACTCAAACATTGACGAAATCCGAAAACAGACCGGCAGCTTGTTGGCTTTGTCCTATGGTCGTCAGTGTTGGCTAACGTGTTCTTGACACTTTGGGACTAGTTCTCGCTGGTTAGTCCTAAACGAATGTAGTAAACACGTTAACGTTGAAGATTGGCCTTAGTTGAGCCAACGCGTGGACACCGATATCTTGGTCAAGTCCGCTGGTTGCCTAAATTAATCCGAGTTCGAAATTGTCTTCAGTGGTTGGTTGGAAGTATATTGACAGAGTATATCTCGAAATTACTATGCTAAATAAACATTCTGATGAGAAGATCGAAATTTGTCACACTGATGACGTCATAAAGCAGTAGTGATTTGGAAACCCACCGAATTTCTCAATTACAACAATTTAATTCCATTTTATTATACCCAGTTACTATTCGCATGATACTCTTAGAGTTTTCGACTTTTAACGACTTTCAACGATACTTTCAAATAATTCTGCGTGAATTTAAGTTTTAAATGAGAAGTTGTTTCGCGTTTAAAAGAGTTGTTTCTCGGAGTTGCGAAAAGTGACGAAAATGTCACTCGGAGAGTTCCTCGTCCCTCCACAGTGGGCTCGTAAATTGGAGAAAGGGAGAGGAGTTAACGAAAGGAAGAAACCTCTCAAGGCTAGGTTGACCCTCCGCTTCACTCGACGAGGCTAATCGGCTTAAAGTTCCCGCCAATCTTTTCCTCTCCGTGTTCGGCGGGCCCTCGCGCCTTCACGATTTTCGTGCGCAGGAATAAATGTACGCACGAAACTCGGTCTCGACTCTGGCAACTCGTTCGCGGATAAGTCGAATTTATTAACGCCGTTTTTCGTCAGCGAACCCCGCGGACCCCGCGCCTCACCGCCTGTACAAACCGCGATAATCTTCGGACGGATGTAAACACTTTGCCTCTCGCTACATACACATTCCCGGGACGAGTACCGTTGGCATTCCTCGACCTACGCCTTACCTTTTCCTTGAAATTTCCACCTCTCGCCGGAAAAAAAGCACTTTCGATTAAATTGATGGATGGAGAAAATTCTCATTTATGAAACTTGAAAAAATGACGTCATAAAGCAGTATCAGACAAAAACCGCCAATATATTACTTTTTAATCTCCGCAATATCGATTATCGGCGAAACGTCGAGATTATCGTCCTTTTAAATGATCGCTTTTTATCTCAGTGACAATTTTCTGAGAACCACAAAAAACTGCAGTCCTGAAAAATGCAATTGAGATGAAAAAATAATAAAAAATGGCGATAATTTAGCAAAGTCTCTCGTCTGGGTCCGGCGCCAGATGATGAGGACCCGCAACACCTACGACCTCCCTTGATGCTCTTTCTCTCTCTCACGTGTATTTAGCGTACGTTAAAGTCGACGTATACCTATCCTCTGTGTATGCATTGCGTACACGTGGGAATGATTAATCGTCTTCGCACTCGGCGGTGTCAGACGCGCGAAGATGAGAAGGTAGAAAGAAAATAAAATAAATCCGGTGTGTTTGGAAAGATTCGAACGGGCTTAAAAACACACTCGCGGGCACAAGGAGACAGAGGAAAGAAAATATTTTCTCTTTCTCGACGATCGAGGGAGACTCTCTCGATGCCTCTCTCTCTCTTCAATCCCCCACTTCCTTTTCCACGCGATAACGGGACTTTCCCTTGGCGAGAAGCGGAATTTTTATCTCTCGCGCGTTCCCCTTACGAGTCCCATCGTTCTCTCGGCGCTTACTCCGTCTCTCGTTCGTTTTATTTTTCTCTCTCCTCTTACACCGAGGAGCTTCCATCGGTGAGGACAAGAGTATCGCGATTCCACTCCTCTCGGCGCACGCGAGCAAACACGCCCGAGATGCGGCTCCACGGAGGAGAGGAAAAAAGTGATGGGACAAAGGCTCGTTTGTCCGTCAGCGAGGTACTTCGGAATTCGCATCCACTCCCGGATTACGCCACCCATCTTTTCGCCTCGCCTTTCGCTCGGCGATATAACGATCGAGCTGGACCGCGTCGCGCGAGAGGAAACTCTCGGAGGAGAGCTTCGGGTTACAATGATAATTCGCGTCTCGCGTTTTCAGGGCGAACGAACGTGTGGAAAATAAATGTAACGAGAGGCTCGAAAAATAGAAAACCGACAGAACAATGAGCCTCGATTTTCCGGAATGAATGAAACCGTCAAGATTCGTTTATCGGCAATGACGTTTCGAAAGTCTGTGAGTAGTACAGCCACACGGATCGTCCGACAGCTTTATATCCGCTGAGAGATTAGAGAGAATTTATTTGACAACCGGCTGAGATTACGTCGAATTAAATTCAAGTAGTGAAAACGTCGCGATACGGTTTCACACGAGGCACGAGAAAAAAAGGAACGAGATTTTTTTACCGAGCAAATCGCTTAGAGATTTCTCGATTTTGTTGTGAGATTCGTGCGGACGAGTTGCGCAAAGGAACTCGACGAGAGAATTTCCAATCGTAGAGGATCGTGAAGATGCGTAGGAGTCTCAGACGTACGTTTCATCTTTGTATACGCGGTGAGAATCTTCTTTCTCTTTCTCTCTCTCTCTCTCTCTCTCTCTCTCTCGCTCTCTCTCTCTCTCTCTCTCTTATTCACTCCTCTAGTCACATTCATCGCGAGCTAAGGATGATAAATGCGATAAAGCCCGACCAGTATAAATATAATGTATTTATATTTACGGTATAGTTATCTCTCGGCTCAAGATGATGGTATCGTGTCAACTTAATAGGCGTTTTACAGAAGTATATACATCACGCAATTATAATATAAACAGCTATAACTCCAAGTTAGAGAACACTCGCGATGAAAATTTTTACTGATGTTCTTTTTAAAGACGGCTTAAGAATGTTAATAACGTAGATAAGAAAGTTTTTTTTTTATTTAACTAAATACTAGTAATTTTTTTAAATTGATTCATTTTGAAATTTTTTGTTGGTTGAAGGATTGTCATTTGTGTTTTTGATTATTTTTTTAGAGATGAATTAAGTGCCTGGGCTCCTGGAAGATTTTTTCTTTTATATTCTTGAAATCCGCTTGATCTGTTACTTGTTCGTCTTTTTTTACTCGTTATTATGTTAAGCCGAAATTAATTGAACGCAGTATTTTTAAATGTCAGGAAAGATTTGAGAACATTTTTTTAAAGTACTAATTTAGGAATTTTCTATTAATTTTATTCAAAAGTTCTCACTTCGATGATAAATCGGTATTGTAATAAATTTAAATTTTCAGCTTTTCTGAGATTTCCCTCGCCTGGATATTTTTTATAATGAATAAAAATTCTTTTATCACAAATGTCAATAAATGCAAGAGTCATTTTTTTTTAAAGTTCATTATTTAAAAAAAAAATTGTTTTTATTCTTAATTAATTGAACGCAGTATTTTTAAATATCAGAAAATATTTGAGAACATTTTTTTGAAGTACTAATTTAGGAATTTTCTATTAATTTTATTCAAAAGTTCTCATTTCGATGATAAATCGGTATTGTAATAAATTTAAATTTTCAGCTTTTCTGAGATTTCCCTCGCTTGGATATTTTTTATGATGAATAAAAATTCTTTTATCACAAATGTCAATAAATGCTAGAGTTATTTTTTTTAAAGTTCATTATTTAAAAAAAAATTGTTTTTGTTCTCAAAATTTCCATTCCGATGATAAATTATCTTTGTAGCAATTTAAAACTTTTGACTCGCCCTTTCCACGATTTCTCTATTACTCTCGAAATCCGGCTTATCTTATTTATTCTCTCCTTCGACTGATCATTTCGATGACGAATAGAAATTAATTGATCAAAACGAATTGCGCTGACAAAGTCGAAAGTCTCGATAATCCGCGATTATGAAAATGAGCGTGTTATTGCAACAGAGAGAGACTTCTACGTTTTATTTTTCGTTGTAGAAGCCGAAAGAAACCGTTGCATTCATCGCAAAAGATACGGAATTATCATCGAGAGATATTCTACGCTCGTGAATCACGAATCACCGATTCCTCTCTCGATTTTCCTCAATTTCGTCCTTTTTTTTCAGACACTCGCGCGATAATGATACGATACGAAAATGGGGAATAAATTTTGATGCGAGCCGACGAGTGGTTGCGAAATAGTTGCTTCACCTGCACGGGCCATTTATCTCTCGATCTCCCGGTAATTGATATCGCGAATTCGAGAGAGAGCTCGAAGAACTCGATTATTTCGATTTTCACGACTCGATCGGGACTCCGGCAGGTTTACAATTATTTTTCATAGGATAAAATCACTTGATCATTTGAATGCTTTTCAAAATTTATATTTTAAAATTTGAATATTATTAGAAGAAAATATTTTTTCAAATATCACTGAAAAAATATTTTATAATTAAACGAAATTATGTAAATTTGTGTATATTAAGGGGTTACATCTAGTCGTCGGCCCAAAAAAAAGTCAAGTTTTTGTGAATTTTTTTTGGGAAAACGACTGCAGGTTTCGCTCTGCCTTTTGCTCCATAGTGAAAGGTATATTTTTAACTATGTT
>JAPYYX010002661.1:0-18239 GCA_030522605.1 Cremastinae sp. B BG-2022a
TAGCGGCCCGTTATTTTTGCCATACTAAGGCCAACTGACACGAAAACTCGGCGCGTCTGCGCGCCAGTAATGGGCCTTTCGTTCTTTTTTTCTAGGGAATTGAAATTCATCACAGCGCTATATACGAATGAAAAAAAGAAAAAAAATTCTTCTTATACATATATAAAATAAATAAAAGGAAAAAGGATAAAAAAGTATCTGGATGACTTTAACGAAGCAGAGAGAAGCCTCGCGTGCGGACAAAGAACGTGTGTGCATGCGTACACAACGGTTGCATATCTTCGTTAATTACTCCGGACTGGAGATTTTCCTTGCGTCAGTGATCTTGGGGGACAACTGGCGAGGATCGAGGAAAAAACACGTGTACGAAAGTATGTCGTATCAGAGGTAAAATGTATCCTCTGCTGGGCCTATCGTGATCCCCGAGTATGTATATCTCGGTATGATTTCAATATTATTTGTGCCTGTTATAGAGATAGAATAAGGAACGAGCGCGCACTCACCGGGATGAGGAGAGTGGAAAGAATGTATGGGAGAGCACTTGGATATATTGACTCAGTTTTTTTTTTTTTTTTGTGTATTTTATTTTTCAATTTATTTTCACTCTTCGCGCCTGCTTTTTATTTTTCATTCACGCGCGTATATAAAGAAGGGCTTCAGAGGGAATCCTTTCGAGATGAAGGAGAGTACCCTCGTCGAGCCATTTTGCCAGGATGCATTAATTGAAGCCGGCTAAATTATTACGAGCCGCTAATTGCACTCTCGGGCTTTTCGACGTATACCGATATTAGCGAAAAATCAGTCTCTGTGTGCGTCGTATTCATATTATTTCCATGCAGTTTTTCCACTCTTTGATATGACGGTTTTTTAATAATAAAACAAACATTCTGTATTATACATCATGTATAGGTATCTGTATAGATATTATTTTTTTACTTGAGAAATAAAAATTTGTGAAAAAATTAATGAACGTTTGATTATTTATTTGTAAATTATTGAAAATTGATGGTAAAAAATGCTCCGAGTCGATTGAAAAGAACGTAAATAAGTTAAATTGACCTCTACGAGGTGATGTCGACGGAAGAATATATGTATATGCGACGTAAAAATTATCAACGCAGCGAGTGCATAGAGTTTCAAGTTGAAGAAAATGCCAGTGCGCAACAAAAGAAAAGAGTATGCGAATTTTTATATCGCATTTATGGTAGACCGATAGGAATAACGATATAAGATAAAGTATACACAACGTACCAGAGTGAAATTCCTTCTGATATAGTCAAAACGAGATTGCGATACAATGTGCAACTGCAGATGGACGAAGAACTGACGTCGCGATGAAAACAAAAATTAATTTTTTTTTCAATACATTATTTTTTATCTATAAAAATTGATGATTTTTTAAAAATTTATTTTTATTATGAAAATTCTTACATTTTATAAATGATATGGTGTTTTTTTGACGATGCAGATAATTGCTCCAACTTTTACGCACTTTCTGACAAATTGTAATTTGTTACATGGTATGAAGATACAAATGATCCTAAAAGAGGTTCTGATGATTAGAGGTTTTCATATATATTTTTGCTTCATTCGATTTTTTGCGAATTATTTTTCACATTATAAAACATGATCATTTGTAAAAATGTATATTTTATATTATATCACGCTTGTTTGATCAACAAAAAATCACGAAAAAAAAGTCCAAGTTTCTGACAAATATAAGTATAATATACATGTATGTGTAGGTATATGGATGGATGTATATCTATAGATCTGAATGATCGTGGGAGCGACGGAAACGAACCGGAATCGATTGAGAATGATTTTTCTTCTACGAAGCTTGATATCTCATCGCTCAATTCCGGGTTGAGTCGATACGATCATTAGATTTTTTTGCTTATTCTATTTTTCATCAATTTTTCATATACACGTATATGTATTATAAGACTTTTTCAATATTTTCTTTCGCAATAAATTACGCACAGCACTCTCTTTTCAATAATTCATCATTGCATGCATTACTATATTGCAGAAACTAATAAAATGACATTTTCTCATTAACAATAAATATAAATTTTAATATAATTTTAATCGTGTAAAAAAAAAAGAAATAAAATGTCTTACAAAGTAGACGTTAATGATCGTGGGATCGACAGAAGCGAACCGGAATCGGAAGATTTTTTTCTTTTTCTTCAACAAAACTCGATCTCGTCGCTCAATCCTGAGTATATAGAATCGAGCCGCGATAAGAAGGAGCTTTGATCCCGTTCCTTTATTTTTCGCGGATGGGAAATGTAGTGGTGGAGCGCGATGATCTCTTATCTCTGTCAAGCGGGAATATAGTTCTAACGGACGCGGATTCGGTTGAGTGCGTTTCGGTAACACTCTTGGACGGAGTGCATGCACGTATGTACATACATACGTATATATAGATGAGCGCTTAATAAATGCGACGAGATGCATCTGCATGATGCGAGAGAGAGAGAGAGAGACGTAAGTATATTTTTAACTCTTTTATTTTTATTTCTTTTTCTCATTACTTTGAATATATAACGTACATATTTTGTTTTAAAATTATTCTTTTTTTCATGAACAGGAGTGCGACTCGCGTGTTGCGATCTTTTTTTTATCCTCTTCCCTTCTTTTTTTACTTTCAAGTTGTCACACGCGTGAAAGCCTGCGGAAGGCCTCTGGAGAGCGATGCATTCGCCCGATCGTTCCTGCGTGCTCTACGCTCTTCCAAGGACTTTACCGTTAATCCGCTTATGCAATATCATGAAGAGGGATGAGGATGAAGCTCCTGATTTAAAAAAACAAATGGAATTAACTGTTGGCAAAATTTGAAAACATTATTTTGAAATAACAAAGAATTCACACTATTTTTCGAGAATCAGAACATTGTGTATCTATATATCTATTTCGATTTTATTGTCAAAAATCAATGAAATAAAAGTGACGAAACTTTTTTAAATTTTTATAAATTAACAAAAAACATGAATAATTTTATGCCAAATGTCTTTTTTCTATAATTATTTTAGAATAATTGTAATCTATTATGAAGGAAATTTTCAATCGACTATGATTTCACGTTGTTCCAAAATAAACCATTTTATTTGATCAAATTTTTTTTTATCGAATCGAACCCGAAATCATTTTGAAAATATGAAAAACTAATACATATACTAAACATAATAGTATATACATATATGTATACATAGGTAGTATATGAATGGTCAAGTTATCGATTGATGCCAAATCGCGACTGTCATCAATTGAAAGCGCGAGTTATTCCGTAACTGATCCGATATTAATACCGTTTTTTCACACACACGGCGTCTCGTGCCATGATTGGCAGATATCACCATGCACACCCTCTCAATCTGGACATCCATGCATCTCATCTTCGAGGCATCCCCAATATTCTCTCGATATAATATGTCGGAGAGTAATAGGTTTAAAATTTAATAAAATAATTTTCATATGTGAAAAAAAAGATGGCCATTTCCAATGAAATATTTGATTGATTCGTCCATATTTAATAGATCCAACGAAATATTGAATTGAGCCAACTAATATTTCATTGGAAATCGCCACATTTCTTTCAGTGTACAGAAAAATGATGATGTACTCTCTACTTAATTCTCGAAAAGTTCAAGTCTTTTGTATCCGAAATACAATTTTTCTTGTACCATTATTAAAATTATATTTAGTAGAATAAAATACTTATCTTTATTCAACCGACAGTCGTAGGCCCGTGGTCGATGTGGAGTTTCGGCGGTCCCACAAGTTAAGCTGCATTAACTTTCATCGGCTAACGAGACGCGGTTCCAGAATGGAAGGGGAATATCGTGATTAAAGCTAGAAGCTGTACGAAAGGAAACCGACCTAACTAACTAACTACTTATCTGTATTTCTTTGTATATATGCATCAGATAAGAAAATATTTATTTTTCAACGTCGAAAATGTGTAGCTTAAAAAAAGAAAAAAAATTAAATAAATTTTGTCAAAAATAATGTTTGCACGAGGGCCGAAAAAACATTTGCATCAAGAAATTCCACAGTAGAATTTTTCTTCCGCGGTGTGTGTGTGTGTGTGCGTACACACTCTCTGTAACACGATCGTGGGTGCGGGTCTGCAAAGATGCCACACGGAATGGTAATTGCGCTCGGGAATCTTTCTCTTTCTTCTTTCTCTCCCGCGCGCGGTCTGGGTGTGCGAATAATCATTGAATAAAAGTGCGATAGAGACTTTATCGTTATAATTGGATGATAAAAGGATGAAGGGGCAGAATAATAGAGAGAGAGAGAGAGAGAGAGGGGGGGGCGGGCGATGCCTCGCGAAAGCTTGCGAGCTCGTCTACAAAATAATATGTATATATAGACATGCATGCGCTTCATCTCTGAGCAGGATAAACAACAAAATAACTAAATATTTGAAAAAAAGAGGAAAAACCGGAGAGGGGAAAAAACAGGGAAGAAAAATTATCGCGAGCCTATAGGTGTCCGTTATTCACGATTTATAATTATGGCGTCGTTTTATGCGTATTCGCTGGGCTTATTGATGCTATGGGCTTGCTGCGCTTAAAAGCGATACTTCTCGATCACACTGCGCATATATGCACGATTCATCCAGCATGCACTTATTCTTTTATTCCTTCATCTTCGCTCTCGTCGCTACTTTTTTATCCTCTACTCTTTTTTTATTATTTTTTTTATTTCTCTCTGTCGTGCTCGCGTATATGGAAAAGGGGCAAAAGATTCAAGTGTGAGACTTATATCTCGCGGATTTCTCTCTCTCGCGAGCTTGCTCTGCGCCGTGCGCGCGGTGCACGACCGGTTTTCACTCGAAGATCGAGATCACCGGTCGATCGCCAGCAGGAGAGAGAGAGGAACAGACCGGCAGTGGCAGCAGTTTTTAAAAAAAGGAGACGCTTCTAGCCTGGCATTTTTTTTTCAAGATCCCCACGGAGGATCTCGCGAAGTGGCGAAGAAAAAAAGGAGAATGAAGGCGAACGAAAAATAAAATAGAGACGGAAAATCCTGAAATCGATTCCATTATTCGTCGAGATAGTCGCCCGAGTGTCGAGTGTTCTCTGCTCTTTACTTTTTTAACTTCACTTTTTCCTTATACATATAGATACACACACTCCAAATGAAATCTATATACACAGTATGCATGTATACGTTATTGCGATTTGCAACGCGCGCGTTTATTCTCTCCTCCGATTTTCTTTATTTTCACGATGAAATCGCGGTAGTGCTGGACGCGCGCGCTAAACTTGTCGTAGAGTAACCACTTATTCTCCAGGGATACGCATGCACACATACATAAATTTGACGTATTTATTAACTCAATATATTTCCCAAGAGAATATATCACGGTGATAAGAAAGCTGGAGCGAAAAAGAGAGAGATATTCAAGATCTTCGGGAAGTCGGATTCAATTTTTTTTTTTTTTCATATCCCCCCCCCCCTGCTTTTTTACAAATAATTATTGTAATTACCGTTTGTTTTATTATTACGAGTTCGAGATCCTGATTTATCGTTACTGGTTATATTGAATATAAATGCAGAGGTCGGCTATTTTTAACAATGCCGGAAAAAAAGAGGATAGGATTGATATACACCGGCGAGTGGCCGTGTGCATGCTGATGTATATATACATACATATATATAAATACTAGTTTCGAGACTCGGATTAACGGAGTCAATTATAAAACAAACAGAAAATTAAACAGGAACTCGGTAGCGAGTTATTTTACATTTTATATAATTATATATCTCATCGTGGGCAACGCGCGTGTGTACATATGACTGTAAAAATGTTCTTATAACAAATCTTCTTTAAGCCCGTTACGTTGTTGAGCATGTACGCACCGCGATGCGGATTGATTTATGGTAAAGCACGGTGAATCTGGTCCGCGATCCGATGCGACCGGTTCTCTCCTTCCGTCCCAGGCGAGAGAACTTTGCACAGCCGACGCGCCGCGCGGCCTCTATCGAATCCCCTTTATCAACTTTATACTATATGCATATCATCTATATATGTATGCTGTATACATATCTATGCGGATGCTTGATTCGAGACTTTTCTCTGCACCCCCCCCCCTCTTTCCTTCTGATGTACGCATATATTGGAAACGCGAAAAGCTTTCGATCGACGGGGAGAGACGCGCGGGAATAACACACACACACACACACCATATCATGAATTATGATTCGCCCGACGTGAGAATTCGCCAGCGAAATATACGCACTCATCCATATAGATATACATATATATATTTTTCAATCTATTTTAACGCAATCACATTCGAAATAATTTCTAAATCAATGCGTTTTTTAAATTTTTGATTCATTATTATTGGATTTCACATATATGTTAATGGAAAATATTTATTTTCAAATTTCATATCACATACATACATATATGTTTTTTTTGTAAATTGCATCTTTGTAAAAATTCATTATTTTTTTCACGGCGACAAATTCGACATCAGTTTCGACGAATTCTAATCAACTTGAGGTGATGAATAGGATTAATTTGAGAATATAGAAAATATTCGAAATCGTCAATTATTTATTTTATTCTCGTTTTTTTTTCAAGTCTAGAAAAAAACTTTATTTTCGATCTGCTTATAATAAATGTTTTTACAAACCTTCAATAAGTTCGCAGTTTAAATCATCTAGTATGTATATATAGACGTATGTATGTATACTTAGCATTAATAATAAATTGATAAAAATAAATATAACAAGTGGCCAGAAGTATAAAACTTGATCGTGGTGTGTGTGTGCGACTTTCGAAAGACGTCGAATCGTCGCCGTTGGGCCTCCGAAATCGAGTGGCCGATGATATTACGAGAGTTTTCGCGCTCGCGAGCGACACGCGCGCGCACGTACGCTCAAGTTAATTGGAAAGGCAAAGTCTTGGAAAAATGAATGCCCGCGTTGCAGTGTCCAACCCCGCGGGGCGATCCTTATTTTCTTACTTGGTTACTTGGTTACCCGTTAGTCGTGGGATTTATAGGACGCCTGTGGGATCCGTGGCCCGTGACCGGTTGTGTCTCGCCGCTTCGAGCTCTGCTTTCCACTGCCAAGGAGAATTTTTCCATCTCTCTCATTTCCATATATTTTTATTCTGCATCGCGGTTTATTATTTTTTATCGATTTTTTCATTTCAATTTAAATTGATGCCGCGTCTCAGTATTCGTAAATTGAAAAAACAAATAAAAGAATCGAAATTGAGCTCAATAAGCATCATCAGAATGACAATTTTGTGCTCAATCTATGTTTGAAGTTTCGTTTCGTATTTTTGATGCCTCGAACGATGTCCTGGGAAGCTCGCGAGATCAGAAATCTCGATTTCTTCCTTTTTTCCTTCGTGTTATCTTCTTCTCTTCCTGGCAGTCCTGACAACCGGGCGCGACTGCTATACGGATCGGTCTGTACAACCAAGAGACACGCACCTCATCTCCCTTCTTTCTTTCTTTCTTTCTTTTATTCTTCTCCTTCTTTTCGTATACACAGACGGCAGTCGACCGGGCAGTAAAATATTTCGGATTAATCAGATCATAACGAGTGCGTCAGTTATACGGGATAAAAAATAAAGAGAGGGAGAGAGAGAGAGAGAGAGAGAGACGAACGAACCAGTCGCGTTTAAACCCGCAGTATTCGCCATTACGCGCGTCCGCTTGTATATGCGAATTGATGTATGAAAGCGATCGTATCGGATGAAACCGGTAAGAAAATTTTCAGAAGACTCTCCGGAGCGATTAGCCGGCGCGCGGGGGTCATACGCCGACGTCTCTCATCTCCCAACGATTATCACCGATGCTCGCCCTTATCACGTTTTCCCGTCTCTCCCGCATCGTTGAACGATACCGGATCTGTATGGGCGCAAGTATATACAGAAGCGATTTGTCCCTTTCCGCGAGAAAAATAAAATCGTAAACACGTTTTGAGATCAATTTTGTACAAAGTTGTGGATATGATAAAAGCAAAAATACTTATTATTAAGCTGCGTCAGTATTTTCGTGCATCATCAGTATACTGTATATTCCAATGTACACAATTCCTTAGAAAAAAAAATATTAAGAATTATATATAATGAAAATGGCAATGAAAATAAAATCATTTTAGGAGTGTAAAACGACAACTTATTTACAAACTTTTTTTTTCTGTTTATTTTGTTGTATAAACATACTTCTCATCAGAGTATAATCGATCCTGTGAAAAGAGTAAAATAAAAAGGAAAACATTCAGCGTACATAAAAAATAAAATAAAATTAGAAATATTTTTTATCAAAAATAAACATTTTGCTTGGAACAAAAAAAATATCAAAACGATTGATGTGTGTATATGTGAGTGTGCTATATATTAAAAATATATTCTTAGCGCTCCGAATAAATTAATATTTTTAACGAGTATAAAAGTTATTGAGAATTTTTTTGTTTGTAACTATAATGAAGGTGAAAAAATTGTTTGACAAAATAATGGGAATATTGTTTTGTTTTTCAATTTACGCAAAGCTGGTTTAGATATTTTTTATTTTATTTTTTTATTTCTCGACCGCGATATACGCGCGAATCAATGCGTATTTAATCGATATGTATATGGGATCCGCGTATATACACGAGCGTGTTCCTCCGCAAACTCGTGCTCCGTGTCCGAGACATAGCGGCATCGGGCGACACAGTGTATAAGGATGCGAGGTCCTTCGATGCAAAAGTTGCCTCAGTGATTCTCAACCAAAATCCCATCTCGACTCTCCTGGTGTAAAATGATTTTCATATAAATAGTATTTAAATTAATATACTTGACAAATTTTTCACCATGAAATTTATGCTTTACCAGCAATGTCTTAATAATTTGTATGGATCTTTTTGCCGATTTTTTTTTTTTTTTTTTTCTATTGTTGGAAAATAAATTTGAGTGTCACGGAGTGGCGGCGCGCCCCTATGTTTTTCTTGAGGGAAGTGGACGGGGAACGAAGCGACACACACCGGTCTACGAGCCTCGACGAGCGGCAAGTTTTAATATTATAATTATGCCCATTGCCAGAAAAAAAGGAATACGCGAGCTACTCCGTTCCAAAGTGCCACATCGCGCCGCGCGGCTTTTCATTCCTTTATGTATTTTTCTATTCACTTTGTGCTACAATTTTTCATCAAATATATTTTATTATATATCGCTTTTTTCAAACCAATTCTTTATTAATTATACCATGTTTTCCTCATATTATAATTGAAACAAAATTTACTTATCTTCATGAAAAAAAAAAATCTTGTTTCAACTTGAATTCTTTCTATCTAATAAAATCTTTTTTTATCCAATGGATATAATATCATATATATGCATTTTTAAAATAGAAAAAACATCAAGTATTTGATTATAAATTTTAATTACTCAACTATAAACTCAGCTTGCTTAACTACAAATGTATTTACTTGAAAATAATAATAATATATAATAATAAATAAGTGCTCAAGATCGTTTTTATGTTTACGTTTAACGAATTTTTATCCAACTTTTTGTTACGTTTTTTTAACTGATGTCAACATAAATTTTACAAATGACTTAGCGATATTCATAAAATAAATAATAAAAATCGAGGGATTTCGATTCGTAAAAAAAAGAATAAAAGTCATCGCGCCATTGACGAACAAAGAATGAAATTCCGCGGTCCGATGAGGTAGGGGCAAAGGGGGCAGGGGCAAATATATAATAACAGGTTTCGTCCTCGAGAATACAATAGAGCACGAATAAGGGGAGCGCCGAGCAGAAGATGGCGGTGGCAAAAAAAAATGGCCGCGCTCCCCCGATTGCGAGGATGAAGACGGAAAAATAATTGTCACAAATAATGATGAATTATTATAATTACAGCGAATATTTTTTGCAACCCCCCCCCCCCCCATTTATATGTTTTTGCATTCATTTGATCGCGAGGGAAGAAAATAATAAATAAGCGAATGCTCGCACCGTCAGTTTCACCTGGTTAATGTAAAATATATATTAATTCGATGTACATATATCTATGTACGTGTCTCCATAGACATAAAAATTTCCATTCACTGCAACTCGCTGAGCGCGTGTCGTCACGCGATTCTCTTTACGAATATATACGGGCTGTCCCACGCAAAATTTAATTTCTCGCCTTCAGCTTTTATGATTTCATCACCGATTTTTTATCTCGCTTCGCGTTTTCAGGACCCGAAGCCAAATCTCAATTATATTTCGGATTTCTTACCGTTTCCCGCGGGTTGATTTATATATCGTCGATGAAGACGAGGATGAATATCAAAAAATATATACATATCTATACGACGCATAATACAAATATCCTTCGATATCTTGGAAATCATTATTCATTTTATCGTTCATCCGTTCGAGAGTATTTTTTGTCAGCTCTCGGATATATGGATGTATATATATGGTCGCGAGCTAGGATGATATGAGAAAAAAAATGTATAGAGCGGCGACAGAGGGGTGGAAGTGCTTCTATCGACGCGCGTACGTTCTCATTCGTATATATCTATACAATATATGTACTATGTATATACTTGGACACACCTTACGTCGCGAGGATTCGGATCATTTGGTATCAGGAAACACAGCCGGCCTTAAAAACATCAGGCCAGGAAGACAGATATCGAGATATCGCGTGAAGATAAGACATCCACTTCGGGTTCTCAATTTTTTCCCCTCTGTTTTATTCTCCTTTATATTTCAACATCACACAGAGCGCCATGATGTCCTATACCTGTCGATGCTGTTGGATTACGACTGTGCTGACGATATACTTCATGAGCTCTCTCCAAAACGACGTGCCTCTCATCTACTCATCTGTCGTTATTCTTTCCCCGGCGCCGATGGTCACATACATATAATACACCTTGTATACGAGAGAGGAGAGCTCTGATGATGGCAGATGCTCTTATACATATAGGCTTGGGAATAATAATAAAAGTGACATTTTTTGTGTCAAAAATACTTTATTCGGGAGAACAAAACACTTTTGCGCGATACAAAAATATAATTGCTGATGTATATATACTCATCGCCGATCAATAATTGTATTCAATGCGATTTTGTTAAGGACCAAAAAAAATGTAGAAAAAAACGGAATACAAAATACGAGAATTCTTTGAAAATGTCAAAAAATTTGTTTATTCTGTATATTATTCGGTTTTTCTAAAATCTTTTTGTTTTTGTTTTTATTATCAGAGAGGTAAATCTTTTCCTTCGTGCGCGGCGATTTGCTTCGAGATTTTCTTGAATAGATGAGGGGGGCCCGCGCGCCGAGCATGCGAAGCGACGATATAATTATTTCGTTAATTATTATCGCGTCGTCCGAGGTTGAATTCAGAGCTCGCGTCCTCTGGTGAATAAACGTCAAGAGGGGAGGCCTTCGCGAGGGACTTGACGATAGCAATAATCGTATCGTAAGGCGCGCGCGCGCCCGTATCATTCCCGGCAATAACACTGAGCAATGCACTTGACGTTAACTCCTTCTTATGCGTTTCGACGACGATTACTCTACTCTCTTCCTTATACGAAAACAAAAAGTAAGAATAAAGTACATGAAGAACTCGCTGCGGGAATAGAGAAATGAATAAAACACGACAAAAAAACACGCTCATCCATATCAAAAACATAAAATTTCGATTTGATTTTTCACTCTCAAATAAAACAGAATACTTGTAAAATTATCTCAAGTAAAGATTTATCATCGTAATCGAGTACTCAAATGTCCATTCGAAACGATAAATAAAAGAAAAAGATTTTTACACAGCATCAAGAAAAATAAGATGAAGGTGAAGACTTTTATCATTCATGCATTGTCAAAATTTCCAAAAATGAATGTCGCCCCACACTATCAAATAAAATTGAAATTTTACTGATGTAAGACTATGAGAGCTTTAATTTTCCAATAATAATTTTAATTATCTAAATTACAGCTGCGGATTTATCATCCAAGCTCCATATAGTCAATTTAATTATATTATTCTTTTAGCAAGTAAATCTTGAAATTTCCGTGGATCGTGTAATAAATTATTATAATGACGTGTTTCTCGCGAAAAGATAAATCAATCGTAAATTGCGTGCGCGATCGAATGTCATTAGAATTAGCGTTTGATATGCAGGTGAATATTAATATAATTTTTTTTTTCAAATTTTTTTCAAGGAAAAACGCGATATTTCGTTTGCTCGGATCGGAGGAAGATGAATAAGCGGAGAGAGCGATAAAACCGCTCGGACGTCGAAGATACATACGTATATCTATAATACAATGTAGATATGTACCTACATATGCACATTTAGCGACGCGCGTGCGTATTCTAGCTTTGTCTCGTAATTGGCCTAAATATGAGACCCGTACGTGCTGATTTACAGCGAGAGTAACTAACTCGGTAGATATATACATGTATATGTATGGCATATATCCCCTCCTCTGGCATCCTCCGCACAGGTTTTTATCAAATCTCGCTTAACACCATTCGTCTCTTCTGATTTATTGCTCGCAGAGACTGATTATTCGTCGTGGCTGTTATTCGCATCGATCGAGACCTTCGCCAGACCATATTTATCGTCCATATACGAGCGGGTACGAAAGGTGCGAAGAAATAAGTCAAATCCCAGCAGGGATTCCATAAAATCCATAATACATTGTATATATACGATTTTAATTTGATTTTGTAGTTCTGAGAAAAAAAACAGAGTTATATATATACAATATTATATATATTTATACATATACAGAGTAAGAAAAAAACGTGAAAATAAGTACTCAGAAAATGTCGTTTTTCTCATAAAAATCGGTAGATATAATTGATTGCTCACTTCCGGTTTCTGAGGGGTATGCGTGTGTCTCGCGGAACGTCGTTGAGGACACATGCGGCGAGGGCGCGTGCCGAAAACTGGCCAGAAACTCACGAATGGGTTTTCGTTCGACACAGGCCCGGACGAGCTCACGTATACGAGGCTGCGAAGTGACTTTATCTCGTGTTTGCATCTTGGTTTCGGATTACCGTGACGGTTCGCGCCTCGATGCACCGTGATCTCTCTCAAAAAGAGCTCTTGTGTATATGCGCCGGCGAGGAGCGCCCGGGAGCCGACTCGAGATCCGTTTTCCCGATGACTCAAAAAAGGACGGCCTTATTTTGTCGTTTTCTTTTTTTCTTGTGAAATCCTAGGATAGAATTCCACTTAATTCCTACGAATTTTCGTGGAACTCTCTGTCAACGTACCGGGGAATATAGGTGAGGAAGAAATATAATGCGGAGGAAAAGAGAGAGAGAGAATAAAGGTCTCTGATGTATAAGGCGCGGGAATGTGTTTTGGAACGCGTGAACGCCGCAGGATGTTCCGCAGGATCGAAAGAGCGAGAGAGACGAAAGGGAGGACGCAATCGTGTGGGTTATACAAGGAAACCCTTCTACGTGCTCGGCGCCGTGGCGCCTCGTTCCTTCTCTTTTATTCTCTCGTGTCTTCTCTGTATGTCGCTCCAAGTTCTTGATTTTTGCTGTTGTCTCCTCCGCATCGTCTCTTACCTCTCCACCGAAGAGACTCTCTCTTCGGATATTAGACCTCCGGATTATTATGCCCCTCTTCACAAAACTCCGACGAAACTTTATACCGATTCGTATATGTATATGTATATACGATAAAATATTTTTCCCGTTCTAAACAACGACGAGTACTGACGGAATTAATTCTTTTTTTCTTTTTTTTTCATTTGATAAAAATAATCAGGAGATGACAAAGACCTCATCATCAGAGAGTTAAAGGAATGTATTGATTTTCTTTTAATAATGAAATATCTTGAGCTGTTTTGTAGAAAATTATTGCCTTTTTTTCTTCAAAATAATATGCATCTATATAGTTAAACTTTTTGGCCATGAATAAACTATATAGACGCCTAATTTGAGCTCTACGACATCAGTGGAAAATCGTATACACTTTGGAATAGAGAGACTTTATTCCTGTCCACTCTGTCAGTTCGAACGCGGAACATTGAGGAGATGAGTTGAAAACATTTATATTTCGTCATACTTTTTTTGATCCTGCTGATCGAGTATTGAAATGAAAAATTGAAAAATGAAAATGGAGCCGTTTCCACTCTGTCATCCAAAATTTTTGTTCCCGACACTAGACTCATCAACACACTGATCGAGTTTCAGAACGAATAATAACAATTATACCCTAAAACAATGTTTTTCTCATTCAATATGTATTGTATATGTATGTGAAGGAAAAAATCCTGTTAACGCGGTGAATCGGTCGGATGAATTGAGATGAAAGATTTCAAGATTGAAAGTATAAAATTACGCCGCTAGCAATTATATTTAAGGAAAAAAAACACACACAAATTTAGTTAAAGAAATTTTCCATATCCTAAATATACCCATGTATAACGTATTAAAGACTGAGAAAAAGTAATATTTTCGAACCCGGAGAAAATAATCAGGCGACCTCTAAAACGTAAAAAAAAACGTTCGAATGCTAAAATATCTGGTTCCTGTAATGAAAACGTAAACGAGACATTCCATTAGAAAAAAATGGTATAGGCAATAAAAAAGCAAGGGAGAATGTGGAATGATTGATCGAAAAGTATCTAATACGAATTCGGTTAATCGTTGAAAGTCGCATTGGTCCGGCGGTGGGACATTTTTTAATGGACCATCTCGTGTTGATGAGGGTCCAATATCAGATCCGGCGAGTGTCGGCCCGCGAATCACCATACAGCCGTTCCTTTGCGGTCAGTTCCGAAGCAGGATGAGAGAAACGGGAGATCGAGCAAGATGAGAGAAAGGGAAGGAGATGAAAGAAATGAAAAAAAGCACCTCCATTAGTGCCTACTATATCGAAGACCGTTGTACAAGAGATCCATTCCCGCGAGACACATTTACTCCTCCCCCGGCGCCTCTCCGAGCTCGTCTTATTCTTTTTTTTCCCTCCTCTCTCCGGATGTATCAATAAACCGTCTAATGTCCCCCTGACCATTCTCTCATCCGCATGTACCTATATATCTGTGCACATCAGATACATCCAAAAATTCTCATTATCTACGGCCATAGCTCATCGGCGGCTGAGGACATCAGGCGACTCATCGTAGATCGCGCGTCATGCACTCCCGATCTAAGATGATCTTTCGTTTATTTCTCATCAATACGCCGACTTTTCCAAATCCGTTTTGAGACTCTTAATTCCTAACTTCGAAAAAAACGAATTTTCCATTATTTTGGTCGAGAATTATCACTGATGATCGAGATATATGCTGAGAGAGTGTGTGAGTTGATTTTTCGAAAACTCTGCCCGCTCGATTTTTTATAGTCATCAGGTCCAGTGTGTCCTTTCGTGTTTTCCAGTCGTTTCACCCAAAAAAGAGAGAGATGAGAGAGGTTTTGGTAATGCCCCGTTTGATGGTCGCGCGGCATTTTATCGGGTCATCGACTTATTCTTTTTCCCCTCTCTCTCTCTCTCTCTCTCTCTGATGATTTTCCTTCGCGAACAAAAGCTCAAAAGTGCGTCTTCGTAATCTTGATCGCATCAATTAAGGTGGACATTTATTTATGTTTCACCTATGTATATAGAGAGTCATCTTACTAATAGTATATTGTACATAATATATAATATACCTACTCGCGGACGTTTTCAATTCTCTTGCGGGGGATGATGAGACTCGCGACGGTGCATGCGGCCTACTCTGCTCTTTGTCTGCACCGAGGTCGTCGTCACGTGTGTGACTCGCGGTTCATTCTCCAAAAGCGTCATAATTTTTTGGACTCCTATATAACCAAAACGCTAACTAATGCGAGAGAATAAAAAGAGGATGAGTGCGCCGGGGACGCCGGAGACCCGAGAAGCCCCATCAGGATGAATATAACAGCCGGCGGCGCCAGAGGCACTCGCCTGACGAGGCGCCAACACACTTCATCTCTTTTAAATATAATTTCTCCGCGATGAATATATCCTCAAGGATATTTCCCTCGTGTCCAGATGGTATATATAAACTTTCCACTTTCCACTCGAAAAATTTGTTTGAAAATTAAGATAAACCGGAAAATAAAAAATCCCAAACGGATTAAAATATGAAAAACAAATCGAGACGGATTAATTCATTTTATTTCTTGACAGTGCCGCGGGGGAAATAGAAAAATCGTACGCGATTTATCATCGGCATAATCAACAATCGAGATCGCTCGCAGCAGCCGCGCGATTCGTCCGCGCGAGAGCATGCACTCGACAAATCATTCCATACTCGCGACTTTATAGATTTGATAGGAGTTTGGAGATATACAGCGCATATGTATGTTAAAGCTTGAATGTAAATGCATATCGATTGGACAGTAAGCTCGTTTTCTTCGAGTTATTAACGATCGAGATTTCGCAACGGGTTCCCCGCTGTCCGTGACCGCTGAACCGCGTCAAACAAAACGTAACAGAGATAGAGAGAGAGAGAGAGAGACGAAATCGTCCAACGAGATCGAAAAAAAAAAATAGTAAAAGGAGTTTCGAAGGAGAGGACATTGAAATTTCTTGTACCGCGAGAGCGAAATTCAACGTGTCCGATAATTTTTACGCCTGATGCATATGGAGATAATGCGCACCCGCAGGCGTAAAACGGGGGATCAACAAATAAGTCCGCCGTTTGACGCGCGGCCCGCTTTGACAAAATTTAATCTCCGATTATTGTTTTTGAGCACACACACACGTGCCTCAGAGTTTTATTATAATCAGAGGTGTATAGATATTATTAATTCGTCGATCCGTTTTGTTATTATATAATTGATGCTGTCAACAAAATGGAATGAGAGAAATAAAACGATGATTCGAGAGGGAGATGACGAAAAATTCGACATGTCGACGAAAGTGCATCATTTTTTAAAAATTATTTCATGAACATCGGGACAATAAAATGAACGCAGGTGTGCGCTGTGTGTGTCTCTCTCTCTCTGTGTTTCTTAAACCTGCATTACCGGATTAGAGAAACTTTTATTTAGGTGGAAGAGCGAGGAATTGCCGGCAGCCGCGTAAATAACCGTACGCGCGCTAATTTATGTCAGTTGCGTGCGCGGGAACGATCGCTGTTTTAACTCTCTCGGAGTATGAATTGTATATACTCGGAATAACCCTAGAAAGGTAAATTTAACGGTGACGCTCTCTGCTCTGCTTTCCTCGCGAAAAAATCATTATTCGATTTACGCATGAAAAATTGGATAATAATGATATGTTATGAAAAAAGTGGAGAATATCCTATAGATATTCGACATTTTTTAGAAGGCTTGAAAAATTTTATGTTTTTTTTTTTAATGATGTTCACAATTCCGAATTCAGTTGATATTTGAAATGATTTGATAAGAATGGATTGACAAAAATGAATTGTTTCATTTTTATGCATTTTTAGGAATAACCGTGTATATTGATCCTTTCGCAGCATCAGATTAATATCTGATGCTTTCTTTCTATTGTGATCTATATAAAGCGATGATCTATAAATTAATTATTGGAAGGAGTGATGCTTGCAAAGAGAAATTTTTTAATCCGTCGTCGAAAATTAGGAAATTATTGGATTTCTAGTATCTGATGCTTATGGGAATTGCACATACAATTGATTCTGCGCATAATCTAATCGCTCCTTATTGCATCGATTTTAAATAGAGATTTGAAAACCAAAGATTAATAAATATATGACATCGAGTAAAGTCAATTTAAAGGAATAACATAATTTTGTTTCATTAACGGTATCCTTATAGTCGAATCGCATGTAATTTTCCTCATTATCTGATCGCTCGATTTGAGAAATACTGATTCAATAATAAAAAAATGCATTAATGTATCGAATCAAGTTCAACCTGAAGGAATACAATTATTCACATGAATATATACTTTACCATTTACCGTGTGTATATTCTTTCAAGAATCGCGTTTATATATTTTCATCCTCATTATCTAATCGCCCTTCTCAGTTATTTGAAGTGCATCAGAGATTTCTAGATAAAAGTTCAACTATATAGATAATTGTCCATAAAAATTTAAATTTGAAAAGTTTGTTTCATTTTTAATATGGATGAATACTTTTGGGAATCGCGTATATACCGATGCTTAAAATATGTACATACGACCTTGTATATAATATACATATCTACAAAAAAACAGCATATATGCTGTAAAAAAATGAGGCAAGTACATTTACGGGATTATACTCCAAGCTGTAGTAGAAAATATGTTGTAA
>JAPYYX010002662.1:0-21342 GCA_030522605.1 Cremastinae sp. B BG-2022a
AACAAAACAAAAAAAAATTCATCCAGATCGGTCCAGGCGTTCGGAAGTGATGAGGTTACATACATGCGCCAATTCATTTTTATATATATAGATTTATTATCAACATTTAGATGAATAATATCAATATATAGAGAATATTCTGGATAAATAGATATTTAAACTAAAAACTAAATTCTTTTAAATCAATAAAATTAAATTTGAATAAGTGTGACCGTAATCTCGAATATCTTACGTATCTTAAGTAACAATAGAGATAATAAAAACACTTCTTAAAAAAAACACAATTTAACGTCTTTGAAATTTTACAAATAGTTTAACAATTATAAAATTAATTAAAACATAATCCACGTGACATAAAAGTCTAAAACACAAAAGTTTTTAATTTGTCTCTCTGGACTGAAATTGTGAAATAAAAATAAATTTAAAAAACACTATACGCCATCTTTACGCCTCCTGTAATTTCGGGGATGATGAAACTATAGTAAGAGGTGAGTTGAACAGGGGAGCTCGAGGGTTGCGGTAAGCCAAGGAAACTTGTAGCGATCTCGCGTATAGATTGCTCATCGTTGGTGAGTAGACTCTGCCTCAGCTGGAGTGCTTCGCGAACCCTGATCTGCCACGAAGAATGCGCGCTCTCGAGAGCGAACGTACTGGATGGTTTACCAAATTAAATTGTCCTCCCTGCTCGTTCTGCTCACCCGGGATGACCAACACTTGGATGCAACACCGAAGTTTCATCATCGGGACTCTTGTCTCAAAGTCATTAACGTTAGTGGCCCGTTTTATATATTTTCAGCTTCAACCCTGAACTCATATTATCATCATTGCATCCATTTTAGCGATTAAAATCTTTTTACTGGGAAAAATTTCTTCTTTCTACATTTTATTTCACTTTCGAAAATCGCATGTAGATATTTTTTTTAAATTTTTTTAAGTATGTAATTAATACATATCTACTGTAAGGAAAAACATTTTTTATTTAACGATAATTGAAATTGAGTAAAGAATGGTTTAACTCTAATTCAGCGTTTAAATTATTCAACATAAAATCAATTAAAATATTTATTATATAAAAAAAATATTTTTAACGTGACAGATGTCATGTAATCACACATATTTTTATTTTGAAATGCAATATATTCCTATCGGTATGGCTAAAGCGTTTCATAGAACCGTAAAGTAGTTCATAAAGCAGTCAACAATTGTTAGACGTTTCGTAATCTGGACGAGAAAAGGCAGGAAACTCAATCGGGTATCCTATACTGTGCTTCGATATAGACGATAACTTCCTACCACATTTCTCGTGTACTATACGTGTAGCTATTGGTCGTTACGAACAATTTACGCGTGTGTCTGCTCCTTGTCGCAATAAAAGCTCGCCAGGAAAGAAATCGGCTGGATCCGATCATTTTCCTCTCTCATCCTCCGAGGAAGAAAAAAAAACTTGGAGGATAATAAAAGAAAATTTTCTGAAGAATGACGTAGATGAAAACACGTGCTCGGACGACAAATCGTAACTTCTGTCAGAGAGCGAACGAGAGAGCCTCTGCTGAGTCGAAAAAAATGTTTAGGGCAAGAAAGACGGAATTTAAGTGCCTCGAGGAAACGTCTACTCGAATCCTGTCTAATTTACCACTCGTCTTTGTCAGCTCGAATTCCAGGACGTGACGGGAAATCGCAACATTTTCTAGAATCCTCGTCATTCCTTGCTCTCCTCGGTCAGAGAATTTTCTGCAATTTTTCTTCAAAAAAAAATGAAAATGTGGATTTTATATTACTTCGGATATGTTGGAAAAATTTTATTTGACTTCAGTATGGATGAAATTCTAGAAGTGACTTTTAGACTATTTCAGTAATTTTCTGAGTATTTTATATTTCGCTTCACAAATGGGAATTGAAAATTACGAAATAAATTTTTATTTCTCGGACGTTAAACATTTATGATTTGAGCTTAAAGAAATATTGGTCGAGTGACTTTTATTCAGTCGTTTTCAAGATATTTTAGATCGAAAATATTTTTCAAAAAATAAACATAAAATAAACGACGAAATGACAAAGCGGATTTTTATATTATTTTGAGCATTAAATACTTACGATTTGACGTTAAAATGGATGAAATATTCTTCAAGTGACTTTTATTCAGTCGTTTTCAAGATATTTCAAGTGTAGAATATTTTTCGAAATGTTTCCATCACAAACAACGAAATGACAAAGCCGACTTTCATTTTATTTTGAGCATTAAGTACTTATGATTTGACATCAAAATGGATGAAATATTCTTCAAGTGACTTTTATTCAGTCGTTTTCTAGACACTTTAGCTGTGTGTCGTCACGAGAAAGGATTTCCTCGCTTTCTTGGAAGAATCACGAGACGACCCAATTTCGGCGTTTCACAACTTTCACCGTGATGCGTTTCGAGCTTTTCTTTCTCTATACACACCCGTCAGAGTGTTTCGCCAAAAAATATCGAGGTACTCAAGCTTCCGCGAAGCTGAAAAGAGACTTCCCCATAAGAGAAAAAAAACCTTGAATTGCTTTACAGAAACGCATTACTCCGCTTGTTCGTGTCTGACCAGCGTGCAGAAGAGACCTTTTCTACTTAACGTACACCTTTCTTTTGCTTTCCTCATTCACCTCAAAAAAAAAAAAGTAAAAATAAAAAAATGAAGTGCTTGCAATTCGATCGCATATTCGAATATAAAAAAAAAACTTTTGTATTCGAGTAACGATTGCTAATAAAGAACGCAATATCCAATGAGAACAAAAATTTCCATTCTTTTCGGCGATATCTTGATGTTTGTCAAAGTCGAGAGAATCCAGCTCGGAAGAAAATATACGAGGAGATTAACGTTTGGCAGTGACAAAATATCATCATACGTTCGAGTCTCATTTCGAGCTCCTCTTATTTGTCGTTTTTATCATTTTGTTCATCCCTTTGAGAGCTTTGATACAAAATTGGATAACATCGAGACAGCGAGCGCGTATCTCGGGATGATTCACGAGAATGTGTTTCCAGACGAAATGGAACTTTTTCCCAACAAACGATCTGGAAAAATTCGACCCCGAAAATCATGACTGCGAAAAACAATTTCCAGATTAAAAAAAGATGCGTGTGAAGTGGTTGATGCAGAAAAAATTGATATAGATTAATAAATGAAATAAATAAACGAGAAAAAAAATGGGGTCAGAATGCGAAGTTGAATGCTGGAAGGACGAGCCAGGATATCCAAATTTAATTAAGGATTAAAGGAAAAAGGAACTTCGTTCAAGGAGGAAAAAATACGGACGACTGAAGACGAGTCTTGAACTTTGGGGACAGAAAAACGTGGAAGATTCCCCACTAGGGCAAATGTCCTCAAACGAACCTTTTCCTTCGATCTTTCATGCGTATCCTGGGGATATATCATCCGCTCACTCTCGCTAAATGCTGAATAATTTACCGTCCAGCACTTCTGCAAGCTCGAGCCCTCTCTTTCTCTGCGAGCCCTTTGTGCAGAGTCAACGTTTCCCTTTTCACACGCGAATGTCTCTTATGCTCTATTCGTCGTTGAGTTTTTGCTCCCTGCTCGCATTCATAAAAAATGAACGTTCCCCCGTCAACCATCGTTAGACTCCGCGAGAAACGTCACAAGGCTTCATGTATTTTTTGTACGAATTTGTAAACTTTTTTTTTCATAAATATTCATCGCATTTCGTCATCAATTTCTCATATGGGGAAAAATATTTTCGTTTTCTTTTTGTTATTTCTTCAAACAGGATATTCGATTTTTTTTTCGATAAATTAATTGATTTTGTTTATTTAGTGTCAGGATTCAAGTTTTGTGAGGGAAATTGGTACCGGCAATCAAAGAGAGTGTGGGTGAAGTATTGATAAATATAATAGTAAAAATCGATACATAATGAGTATAAATATAAGCGATAAATTGTGACTCACAGCCGAAAGTAGTGCCGAAGACATTGCGCATCGCTTCGGTAACTGCCCCATTGGCCAGGGCATCGAGACAGGCGCTCAGAGCACAGGCACAGGCACTCGTTCCTATCAGGTATTCCAGCACCATGTTCCATCCAATTATGAATGCAATTAATTCGCCTACGGTCACGTAACTGTACATGTATGCGCTTCCGGTCGTATGAGGCACTCTGACGCCGAATTCGGCATAGCACGCTCCTGTAATCACATTTTCATTTCATTTAACACGTTCCTATTTTTCTACAGGTATCTTATCAGGGATATCCTCGTACCGATCAGTTCAAAAGCTCGCACTTATTCTCGGAATTTAGCAGAAATTTGTAATAGCAAATTTTCTGTAAATTATTAAATTTTATTTGTTCGTGTAATTAATAATAATAATTATTATTAGTTATTTAAATCAAATTTAAAAAGGGTTAATTTTGGAAAGTTGAAAATAATTACAGTACATACAAATAATGTATTATATCAATTAACTTTGATAAAATAACATTATTAAACAATAATCTATTTTTAATTTATTGTTAGAGCACGATATTTAATTTCCATCACACTTTATAGCTGTTAATAATTCGTTGTTTTCCATTAGTTTATATTATTACTATGTTTTTTATAAGAATTCCTAGAAATTTGTTTAAAAATAGTTCATAAATTTCCAGTCAAATTCTTCGTGTTGTATTTCATTTTTTTATTATGATTTAAGATTAATACAAAAATTATAAAGCATGCACTTTATAAACGTCTGTTCTTCGGAAGAAATAAATTATTCATCAAAAGTCACTGTGAATTAAAGTTGATGTTTGGAAGATTTGCCAGGTGGTCGACGTTCCACGCCGCCAACTCGAGCGAAGTAAAACTTTCCTGAATCTTACAGTGTCGAATCTACAATAAATTATTATCAACGTCCCGTTTGCCGAAGTTCGGGAAATTGAAATTCTGAAGCTACTTTATTCATATTTACGAAGATTATAAGGCATGCATTCTATTTATAAATGTCTATTGTCTATATGAGGGAAAAAATGAATTATTGAGGGCTGCTGATTGAAAATTAAAATTGATGTCCGGACGATTTGACAAATGGACGTCCCTCCACAATGCAGACCCGAGCGAGGTCGAATTTTCCTGAATATTAAAGTGCGTATTCCGTGAGGAGTGTTGGAGTCTGTTGCAGCCGCGGCTCACGGAAGCACGTACACGTCTTCGCCTTCGTTAATTAATTGGAGATCTATGTGGTGCGATGTGGACGACAAGTAATTAATTACGGAAGCTCCGAGCGAGCGTTCACGTTAAATCCGTGGAAAAGGAAGGCTAATTATATGCAGACACAAATATATCGATGTTTATACAGTACCGACCAAAAGGGACACACAGAGCAATAATCAGAGCTTTAATAACCACTGCCACAATTTTCAAGACTTTTAAAATATTTCACTCGTTTTATTAATTAATATAAAATCATCAATTGAATTGAAATCAGAACAAAATCGTTTTATAACATTTCTCATTTTAATTCATTTTATCTAAATTTCAGAAAATTGATTTTAATTAAATTTTACTCGTTTTTTAATTTAAATTAATCAAATTAAAATATCTAATTTGTAGAAAAGAAAGATTAATTATATATACAGATACAAATATGTATATAGAGATTAATTTAAAGTTACAAAAATATTTCCAATCAAATCATCAATGAAGGTGACATTAGCAAAAAATAATTTATTTATAAAATAAATCTACATTTAGGCATTTTTAAAAATTTATCTCATCATTCCTCAGTGAGAATAGCTCGATCGAATCAGGAAGTCTCATAGTTTTAGAGGTTACTGTACGGTGGCTCACGTGATCGAGCATGTACGTGGAGGGAGGTTGCCTCATCGACAGGGGTAACGAGCTTAACGGGATTATCGTCGGCGTTCTAATGCCCTCGGCACTTTTTCGTTATCCGATAAATGTAATAATATAGAATATTTTCTAGATATAGAACAATTCCGACAATGCATTGTATCTATCATTTCTCCGGTCAACCACACGTCTCGATTTTCCGACTCCCACAATCGTCATAATTCACGTCTCGCTGACATTTACACGCTCCGGTTCAACTACTCGTTTCTCAACATTACACCGACTGCGAATCAAATCTGGAAATAAATTAGATTATACCGAACAGCTCTGACACGGATTTATCTATCTTTTTAAAAAAATTTTTAAATAAACATTTTTGAAAAAAAAATTATTTTTCACACTCGGTGATCATGAATGTGCGTTCATCGAAGTTACATCGAGGAAGTAAAAATAGCAAGATATATTTTATTTTTTCGTTGGAATTATAGGGATTGACACGAAGTCACTTTGATGAGAATGGAAAGAAAATTTTTTTCCCCTACGTGTTCATATCGATTTCTTGGCTGTATCCAATTAGTCTGTTTTCATAGGGATTGAAAGTGGAGTTAGCACTGAGTATGTAGAATTACGAACCGGAGAAAATAGAAGCAACGGCTGCAATGATGAAAGAAACGATGACACCTGGGCCGGCGTAGGTTCGTGCCACCATTCCCGCGACCAGGTACATTCCTGTCCCTACACACGAGCCTACCCCTAGGGACGTCAGGTCTAGAGTTGTCAGGCACTTCTGAAAATGCAAACAGAGAATGTTTTAATTAACTTCGAAAAAAAACACGTGTTATTTTTCAAAAAATTTTATCATCCTGTAAAAGTTTATTATTCTCTGAAAAAGCACTTCTGTAAATTCAAAAGAATGTAAAAAAAGAAAAAAAATTTTAAATACAGTTTTCGAATAGTGAAGTTTTTAAAAGTTTTATTTTAGTTTTAGTAAATTGAATAAAAATTTTTAATAAATTTTTAGTAAAAGTTTTAGTAAATTTTTAGTAAAAGTTTTAGTAAATTTTTAGTAAAAGTTTTAGTAAATTTTTAGTAAAAGTTTTAGTAAATTTTTAGTAAAAGTTTTAGTAAATTTAAAAAAATATAAAAAAGTGAAAAAAAATTTTAAATACTGTTTTTGAAAAGTGAAGTTTTTAAAAGTTTTATTTTTCATTCAAAGTAACGAAAGTGCAGGCAAAAGATAATTTTATTATGTTTTACAATTTTTATTCCAGTCATATTTCCATTTCCGAAAAAAATTGAGAAAATTCGTCACCGATATCGGAATCCTTGAAAAATATTGATGAAATATTTGTGGAAAAATGTGGCAAAAATTCAATATGTGAGAGAGATACAGCCTCAGACAAGTCGCTCGATGGAAAAGATGGAAGAGCGAAATGCTGGAAAAATGAGACAAATTCTACATCGGAGAGGAGTATTGAGAAAGTTTTTTGCGTCTCCGGATCGGCACTGTTCAATTTCACGAACGGGAACGACTGCTGTCGTTTCTGCTCTATTCTCCTTTTATTCTTTTAAATTCTTTCCCATCGTTACGGTTTCGATGCACGTCAAAGGAAAAGCAGTCCAGTTTCAACTATCGATACTCACACACACGTTTTTCTATGTCTAGATAAACAAGACACGATCCTCATATCGCGCATTGCCCACCGCTAAACTTTCAACACAAACTTTCGCACGCGAGACGAATGCTTGCTCCACTTTTATCTTTATTTATCGAAAAGTCTGCGTTCGAAGAAAAAAATGTTCTCAAAGTTTTTGTCGTACGTAGAAAATGATAAATGTGTCTAAATAGATAAAATATTTTAGATTAATAAAATGAAAAATAAAATTTAGAATCAGGATGGAATTTCAAAGATATAATTTTGAAGTGGAATTAATCAAATGCCTGACATCGCTGTCCGAATGATTTGCGCGTCTGTAATGTCTGTTCGTTATTGCAATTACTATAACGATCCTTAATCTAATTCTAGATAGTCTGTATAGGGGACGAATAGCTCTACGGTACACGGGGACGGATACACGACCCACATACCAATTGTTTAATCGTATTCCGTATATAATTTAATTAACTGGTTCTCGCATATATCCTGTGTCATCGTCCTTAAATGCTACGTTTTAACGATATTTTTTCAGATTCTGTGTATGTTCATGAAGAATTTATATTATTTTATTGATCAATCTCTGATGTATGTTTACAGGAGAAACTAATTGACTGATTCATTAAGACATTTTAGTTAAATTTGCTTGAGTATAATATGTAAAATGTAATTTTAAGTTTAAAGTATACAACTGAGGGGTTTTAAGATACAAAAATATAGAAAAATGTAAAAGACATAAAAATAATTTAAAAATGATAAAATTTTGTTAAAAATTTGACACTGTCAAATTTTATCAAGTTACGAAGAACAAACGACGATAAAAAAAATGAAGCCGTTACCTGTAATTTCTGCTTCGAATCCGTCGGGTGTACGGGCTCAGGGCCAGATCTGTTCTGATCGCCTTGCAAATTTTCGATCTTCTTCGTTCGTATGAATTTCCCGAAGAGCTCGAGAGCTTTTTCACGATCCATCATCTCGAGCTTCATTTTTACGTCTGTTTTTCTGAAACAAAAAATTCACGAAATTTTTCGTTAATTTCGTCACACTTTGCAATAATTTCATACAAATAATCGCCAACAAAGGGAAAGAAAGAAAACGATTATTCCCCAGAGATGTAGACAACGAAAAGAAACTTTTCTCCTTACGGGGAAATATCCGGTTTGCCGCACTAAACTTTTTGTCCTGTCGAATCTGACCAAAGCTAATATCGAAAAACTTCGCGCATTCAGTAGAATTTTCCACATGTTGGTCTGAACATTTTGTTCGTACACGTGAAAGTTAACGCAAGATTGTATTTTTCTATTTATTTCTACTTCTTTTTAAATTAAATTTTAGTGCAATACTGAATTATTAAAAAAAATTTTTAAATATAAAAACGTTTGGTATTTATTTTTCTATATATTTCGTCATTTTAGACGAGAGCAAATAAGGCAAAAAGGTACGTGTGACGACTAAAAGCGAAGGGAAGACGAAAAGACGCGAAAAAGTAAAGATTCAGCACCGCGAGATAAGTCTCTTTGACGATAAAGTGTCGTTGGTTTCCCATTTTTGTTTGCTAAAAGCTCGTCCGGTGAGCTCAACAGCGAAAGCTCGTTCGGATCTCGAATCCACACGTTCTTCGCTACGGGCTTGCATGTGAGAAAAACCACACACGAGATTAAGCGACCACGAAACTAAATCTCGTCTACCTTTCATACATATTTCGCTATGATATTCTAAAAACATTCGGCGTACGTGCTCTTTATCTGCTGATGCGAAATAAAGTTAATACTAAAGTTTAAATAATTTCATCTAAAATTATTGCTTGCATAATATTTAAACAATAAATATCACGTAAAATGTTAATAAAACGTTAAAAAAGTAATCATTATTATTTGCAATAATATTTAAAAAAATTTTAACTTTGTATTATTTATTTTTTCGTATTTTTCTTAGAAATAAAGTTTTGATATTCAAGATTCAACAATTTCCTATATAATTGTTGTTCCCATAATATTTAAACATTAAATAACACGTAAAACTTTATTTTTTATAAAAAAATTTATTTAAAAACGTTTAATAAAACGTTAAAATATTAATGATCATTATTTTAAATAACATTTTAAAGATTTTTAACTTTCCATTAGAAAAAGGTTACAAAAATTTATTAAGAAAATGTCACTTTTGAATTCTACAGATTGCATTTATACGGCCCATACATCGTTAATAATTCCTTACTGCAAAGTGCTTTGAATGTTTTAAAAAATATCTCAAAAAATGTTAGTCGAAGCAAATCGATGGGAAAAAGCTCTCGAAGGGAATGAGCTTTTCTCACGAGCTGAAAAAAATTGTCAACGAGATGCGGAGGACCGTTTTAATAATGCACGATATTGGCTGATTACCCTTTTGTTATTTTTTAGCACGGAGGCGACGGAATTTATGTGCAATTGAGTCAAGTTTATCCGCGGCTGAGCATTTTTTATTCACGAGGGAAAAATAGCGGCGACGGCGGTGAGGTAAATTTGCGAAAGAGGTGGAAAAAGGGGCGAAGATGAAATATTAAATAGCCAAGAAAACGTTGATGGGACCGGAGTGGATTTTCTCTTTCTCCTCTTCTCATTCCTCGTTTTATTTTTCTCTTCTTCAAGAGGGTTATGTGACCGGTATTACGCACGAAGACGATTCGCCTCTGTTTGTGGAAAAGGTAAACGTGCTCGCCGTGGAACGAGAAACTCTCACGCTCGTTTTTTTCGTATACACACCCACGCAGGGCGGTAACGCCAACCCCTCGGAATTCTCTTTCCGCCAAATGTGTAGAATCAACATTTTCAGTTTTATCTTTACACAGATTTAACAACTCGCTTTTTCTCGCTTCACAAAGCTTTGATACGGAGCTGTCATAAATTTTCTTGTATCTGGAGCGTGAAGCGAGAAATCCGGGGAGCACTTTTTTTTTTCTCTCGCTCGTTCTTTCGAACGATTTTTACGGTTTTTGACGTTGACAGCTTTACCCTGAGCTTAAATTTACATCCCTGGTGAGCTTTAAAAAATTAAAAAAACGATTCAAAGCGCATGATTTGTGCATTTATTCATGAAATATTTCTTGCGTATGATCTTTATTCTGTTTATGGATTCGGAACGTTGACGATTATTTTTCGATTTCAATAAAAAACAACTGTTCGATATGCGTATTTTTTTTTGATTGATTACATGGTCAAAAGCTCGATAATTTTGGACAGCCAATGCTGAAAGTGAACATCGCGTACCGTCTGTCAGTGAAATGACATCCGAGCCAATTAGCCGTCGACCAATTAAAGTCGAACCGGAAGGCGATTAATCAGTATTATTGGTTTGTTCAAACTAACGAGCTCGTATTCGTAGTGTAATACGAATTCAGGCTCTCGAAAATGCGCGTACGAGCTTTCGTAGGAATGTGCACTCGCAGAGGTTATGCCAGTGTGGATTTCCCTTCCCGAAATATGAGAATGAATCGCAGGCACTTTGTGATGGTATTCGACTTTAAACATTTTTTAGAGTTACAAAAATACTGGATACAGAGCTGTTTCAGCGATTTAAATTTATATTTGAAAAGGTTTTTGTCGTCACCGAACTTTGGAGATTTGTCTAATTTTTCTGTACTTAAAATTAATTAAAATCGAATCACTAAAAATTTTAAAAGGTAATATAAAACTGAAACTAATTTGTGGTATATTTATGACATATGGTTGTGACGTTAAAAACGAAATTGCTTATTCGCAATTCTGGTTGGACCATTTGAAATCGTTTTAGTGCTTTCACGCCTTGAAAATAACGACTGACACATTTGACGAATCTCGATTTGCACGTGTACAGAAGGGTAAATTGATTACAGTATACTGGAATGGATTGCTCTTTCACTCTGATCTGTCATTTTGAAATATTTCGTACTTGAAAAAAATGAAAAATTTAATTTCCAATCTAAAATTTGATACAACGTTGCTGAATTAAAAATAAATTAAGACAAATATTTTTGTACTTAATCGAGTAAAATTATTCTCTAGTTAAAAATATTGTTATTAATTAATCGTAATTTATTATCAAGAATAAATAAAATTGACACTAAATTTGAAATTGAAGGTTATTTTTGAATTTTCCTAAAAAATACAATCAATACTCAGCATGGGAATTTTCACTTATTGAACAGAAGAGAACGAACAAGAAATAAAATTACAATCATGATTGAAAAATATTTTTCATTCCTGCGGTAGTGAAAAGAACGTTTTATTTATATCGATGATAATATTTTTCATGAAAAAGTGGATGATCGTGCCAAAATTTTTGGAATTTTAAGCTTTTTCGTTCGGTACGGAGGGAAAAAAGAGCTCGTGAGCGCTCGACACGCGGAGCTCGTTCCTCACCTTTCGGCGTAATTCATTCACGAATGAGTATAAGGGGCAAGTCGGCAACGCAGGACGTGCTCGGTCACCGCGAGTCTTACGCTCCAACCCTCTCTCCGAGTATTCAAAGCACACACGCCATATATTACTCGTTCTCTCATTTTTTCTTCCGTTATTACGAGCCTAAATTATTTTCGTCTCGCCTGTTTCCATTAATTTTTACACACGACGTCTTTTTTAAAAAGAATTTCATATTTACGAATTAGACGATAAATATAAAGCTAATAGCTCTCAAAAAATAAGCTCTCATTATTTTGTAACGATTTGCATTAAAATTTTTATAATAATATTAAAAATATGAAAATTATTTTTAATATTTGAAGCGCAGTATCGAAAATTGAACAAAAAGTGTTGGAAATAATGAAAATAGTTTCGAAAATGATATTCAATTTAAAATGTTACCGAATTCCGTTAAAAGTTTAGTCAAAATCGTAATAGATGTCGACCTGCTCGAGTAGTTGAAAATAAAGGTGATGCAAAATATAAACATCCATTTCCGTTACTGAAAATTTCCAAGAATTTATAATCAGTAAAGCATGACCTGCTTTCCATTGTTTTGATATCAAGCTCGTTCTACTGTTTTTTTTTATTTTTCAAAATCTTCAATCAAAGCGTTCATCGGGCAGTCGCGGTCGTCGCCTCATCGCGGACAGTTCGGTTCGTGCGAAATAATTTTTGTGTTCGAGAAAAAATATACGTCTGTGAATTTATGTCAAATTTTTTTTTGTTTTTTAAAATTAATAACAATTTGAGTGATTAATAAGTGAACTTACACTTCGCGATATATTTTAAAATTACTCTCATTTTGGATTCGATTAAAATGTGAAATACAAAACGCGATAAATTTTAAAAGGTTAATTTAAATTTTTGTTTTTGCTTGTGAAAATTAATGATTGCGATGTCGAAAAGAGTGCATCCGTAATTTAAACCGACATTACATTACACAAATGTTTTCTGAAAGCTTCGATTTCAACACATTCTGTGATACGCATCTACGATGTGCAACAGCGATGCAGTTTAATTCGGGCTGGGGCCATCGTCCTGTACCACTGTATAACAGGTAGGTCCATTCACACCGTGGATCGCAGAGAGGGTGAGTGAATTTGTTATTCAGCACGAGATAATCCGGATTAAAAGAGAATTTTTTCATAATTTGCATGGTTTTTTATCTTGATTTTTGTGGAGGGATTGATAAATTTTAACTTCAATATGTACCATGAAAATTTCACAAGTTTTCTTTTCGGCATTACTTTTTTACTGGGTATTAACTTTTTTTACAGAATTTCACGAAATACATATAAATTTTATAAAAATTTAATTACTTGAAAAACAAACTTGTCGTTTTTATGACGTAACAAGTTGCATTTTCCCAGATCGGCAATTCTGACAAAATCAGGGTTTTATAAAACGATTTTATAATTTTGATTAAGGCATTATTAACAATATCATTAATTTTTTTAAAACGTGATCAACCTCTGTTTGTTCTCTACATTATTTTATTTACTACGATATCTGGAGATAATTTGAAAAATTTAATTTAATTTAAAAAATTTGAAAGACACATCACATAACGAGTTGCATTTTCCCAGATAGGCAATTGTGACGTGCCCATGTACTTAACGATTTTATAATTTCGATTGAAAGCCATCCATTATTACCGATATCGATAATTTTTTAAAAATCCGATTAACCCCTGTTTGCTCTGAGTTTTATTGTATATACTCTGCTATATCTGCAGGGGATGAAAATGATGTGGGAAGGGAGAGAGGGATTTTAGGGACGCCGGTCTGGGTCGAGACACGCGACGATCGATCGAACGTAGCTGGAAGCGGTCTTTTCCCGTATCAGGCGACTCGAAGAAGTAGCCTTAACCATACGTCAGGGAAAATCGTCGTCGCGAGAGCCCATTGAATGCCCTTTAACGAGTTTTACACATGTATTTTTCACCCCGTTCTGGAACGAACCTCATTTTCCTTTTTCACCTGCGAGCTACATTTCGTTTACGCTTTTCACGATTTCTTCAAATCACACACGAAGATCCGAATGCCAAAATTACTGCGTAACTTTTTTCAGTTGAAAATGTACTTGGATAAATTTTAAAAATTCGTTGTAAAAATATTTTTGACGAGACAGGAGCAAATGAATTGATAAAATTCTAAATAAATTTTCAATTGTAGAATTTACAAAATTGATTTTTTTCGATTTATCAGACCATTATTATACAGCGATGAAAGCTCACAAAGAGATAAGGCATTTTGACAACGTATGAATAATTGATATAATTTGCCTCTCTGCTAATTTTCTCGGGTATTTTATTTCCATCTCGACCCGAGTGATCCCTTTTCGGGCGATGAAACGATAGTCACGTTTTTTCCCACTCCACCGTATGGATCGACGAGTGAAAAGAGCCGAGAGTATTTATTTTTCGAGAGACGGAACGAAAAAAATTCATTTATTCCTGAGTATTACCCTCCTCCTTACAATATTAATATTCCCATTTACATCTTCATCATTTTCCGAGAATTTTTTTTTTCGCGGACAAAAAAAAGTGGAACGATACAAGCGGATCGATAGTCCCCGTCCGAGAGGAAGAAAAGATCGGCTCAAGCGATGGAAAACGTACGAAGCCTCGCAATCAGTTGGTAGGCTCTCGGAGCAAGGACCATTTTCTTTTTCCCCTCGTTCCGTGTTATTTCTAAAAGAAATAAAAGGTTTTTCCTTGTACGTTGCCTGATAAGGCACGGCTAACAAGTTAAGTCGCGATGGTTAACAGCAAAAGAGAGCGAGAGAGAATGGAAAAAAGGAATAAGCGGGAAAAAAAAGGAGCGAAAGAATAAACTAGCTTGGGGGGATTAGGATCATTCGAGGCGAGACTCCATTCATCCACTCGTTCGACCAGTGTTCCTCGAATTGTTCGTTGATCCGTGAGGTATGAACCAGAGTCGCAGCGATCCGGGAACGGGAATAAAGCCAGAAAAAAAAGGAAGGAGCGGAAAGAAAAAAATTAGACGGAGCTCCAGGTGGTCGTGCCTGCGAGTCAGTAGAAAAGGTTCGCACTGGTCAGACCCGCATTTGTCAAGCGCTTATCCTCCCAAACGGCTAAACGATATCCATTAGCGCTTAGTACTCGTTATATTTGCACCTCGTGATTTTTATTGGCTGCTCTATTTTATCAACAGTCACGTTGTATATATAAATGATGAAAATTATGAATAATATATAAAATATAAAATGTAAATTATCATTTATGAGGAGATAAAAAATTCTGATTCCAAGTGTATAACGATGAATATTAATTGGACAATTAGTTCATGCTTATTAATCGGGGAACAAGAGTGACAAATATTGGACGATAATGATATTTTTCCGGATCGGTGAACGGAACTATTTTTCCATGGAAAAAGTTGGAACGAGATGATGAAGGGATGAAAAGAGGAGAAAAAAGGTGGAGTGTTTATAACAAAGAATTCTCGAGTGTAATTTTTCCGGTAGCGAGCGCGCATTTGATCCTGGAACTCGTTTTCCAGGTCCGAGATACAAAGAAGGAAAAAAATGTCGAGGGAGAAGAGGAGCGAGGAAAAAAATAAACGAACGGTCCGCAAACTCGGATAATTTTTCTTTCATTATTTTCCCTTCTTTCGTCTATTATCAAGATTCTTATTATTTCGTTGTGTTCGTGTGCGCGGCTTCTGGCGCTCGATAAACAATTTGTCGTTGCATCCTGGCTAATTGCTGCGCGATAGAGGAATGATAAGGGAAGGGGAAAACATCGCGAGGAGAAAATAATGGAACGGAGAGAAATATTGAAAGCGAGACGAGCGGTATCGGGTTAAACTTTGGTTTTTCGAGCTTCCAATTAAATTTCGATAATTGCTGTTTATTCTAGTAACTCGAGCTCCTGAATCCTATTTTCGTCGAGAATAAGATTTCTATTCGATTATCTCCGTTCTCTGGAAAATAAAAGATGTACCGAACCGTCTGGATTCAAAAATTGAGTTAATTTTTTTGTTCCATCCAATTTATTCTACGATTTAATTCTTAATACGTTTCGAATGTGAAGTTTGATTTTTTTGCATTTTTCACTCTCGAGCTTCGAAGTGGAATGAGTCCTCGTTAGCTCAGACGCGATTTTTTCTGTCTCTTTTTTTCTACATTCTCGCGTAGTCGATTTTTGTCGAGTTGGAGTCAGGAGCGTCGAGAACTCAGATCGTCGAGTGATACTCGAACTCGACTAAAAACTCGATATTGTCTCCACTTTCGTAGCGAAATGTCGTTGTCGCTCCCAGAAAAGCGAGAGACGAACCCGAGTTTCCTAAATTCCTGGATTCTCCGATGGCACTCACGATCTTTCTCTATATTCCTCTCGTTTGTTTTCTGTTTTCATTCTATGGTTTAATCTGCACCCACGTTTACTCGAGTTTCGACGATTTATCGGAGAATTCTCTCTTCAGCCTGTTTTCCCTTCAATTCTTTCTTCTCTTGCACACGGTTTTGGATGAAATATTTTGAGGCGATATTCTCAATGGCTCTTGATTACAAATATTCTTGATAACCAAAACCTAAATTGGCAAATGTAAACCCAATTCCTGAAGAGTTAAAAATTAGTTTTTTATTTTCAAAAATTAAATCAGCCAATCTTATACATTCAAATACTTTTAAATTATTTTTTAATCGTCAACTTTTTATAAATTCGAGATTCTTTTAATATTTTGTTTATTTCTTTAATGTTTAAATGTCAATGATATTTTTTAAATGAAAATTCTTTTTTTTTAATAATAAATACAATACTGTAAAATGTAGCTGAAGTTTCCAAGTGCGGTCGTATAAATTTAGAATGGGAGTTTGCCGAGTTATTTGCTCGTATTTGTAGAGCATCGTAGGCGTTGGTATCGACGGGAATGGCCGGTAATAGAAAACACGCGGTTTCTAGACGAGAATGACACTAGAACGGTTCATTAACGGTTTGTAACAATGGCGAACAATATGACGGGCGATAGTGACCTCTTTCACTTTTAATAGCTACACAAAGTCACGGTTAATCGAGGCGAACCGGAACTCGAGTGTTCTGTGCCTCGTCGGAGCTTTTATTATAAGCCTAAAATAATCCCTTATCCAAAATGCTTCCTCACGTACCAACGAATTTGACACGGAAAAATAAAAAAAAACGCGCATCGAATTTCCAACGAATTTCAAACATGCAAATTAGCGTGTACCGAATTTATTACGACACTCGAAACCGCGAATTCGCTCTCGTTCGCGAAATTTTTTCGGCTTCCTCTTTTCACCGAAAATGGTCTCAAATATCATATATTTATGGTTTTTATTTTATTAAATAAAAATATTTAACTCGAATCCAAATTTAGGTCGTTTTTTTGTGATAAAAAAAACCATAAATCTTTTTTGGAATTTTTAGTAAATAATGGACTGGTCTTTTTTCTGGTGTAAATTCGATGAAAAAATAATGTTCTATGAGCAAATGTTTGGTTCATAGCGTAAAAGTGGATTAGTAAGCGTTAAAGTGTAAGCTAACGTTGTACATATTCTCGGAGGTAGACAACATGCTCACCGTGTTTTTTTCATTCTGCTAAGCGGATTCGATAGCTTTTGTCTGTCGCGAGCGTCATTAACGACAGGATCGCATGTACGTGGACGTATCGCAAAAATCGAAAATTTTAATCCTATAAGAATCTTTTTACGCATCACTTGTAAATTTTTAAATGATGTTTTTTCTTTTTAATTCCGGTATATCTAATTTTATTAAGATATCCAAGGCAATTAAATGGAAAAAATTACCAATAAAATTATTATAAAATAACATCAATTATTATTAAAAAATCCAATTTCAATAGATCAATAAATTAGACAGAAGTTTTTTGTCTTTTTATATTCATTTTTTATACTTATTGTTAGATTAAATTTTGGTTAAGTAATTTCTGAATTATTTTCTCAGCAAAATCTTCTATTTAATAATTTTTATTTTCTTTTTTCACTTCACTCGATATATCGTCGTCACATCCACTAAAGAATGACATGATTCAATAAATTTTCTCGTAAATCGAAAATGTAATAATCGCAGAGGGTCTACTAATTCACTTTGACGCGAATTTGTAAAATTATTGACGATATTGGGGCAAGTGTAGGGGCGAGAACGAAGCTTCTGAGTACGAAGGGACGTCTGGAGAATAGCAAGGGAGGTGAACGTCGCGTTCAGAATTTACCGTGCTCGAGCACGAAAACATTGTACACAGCAAACTGATCTGAGATAGCAAGGAATTCCCGTGAATTTTGTCCCCGGTGTTCGAGCCCCTGTGTCTCAGTCTCGGCTTTGTTTATTCGCGTCGCGCATATTGTACACAACCACCACCGGAGTCACTTCATTTCCGAATCCTCCAGAAATTCAACGTTTACGTATACGAAACGCCCGATTATAACAGATTTCAATCGTGCTGTAAACTCGAATCTCCATGAATCGCTTGAAATCGGTGCTCTATTAAATTTAATGTCAATTTCAGAAATGATTTATTACTTGAAAGGAATTGTCGACTCACTGTTTACCAATCTGCCTCGAATATTTATCGTGTGTTATTATTTCTCAAATATTTTTCTATCTTTTTTTTCCTCTGTTTTTTCTTTGTCTTATTTTAAAAAATTCATTCACGCTTCCTATTTATGATTATAAATGTTTTTTAATTTTTTTAAAATTTTTTAAGTAGCATATTGTATGATACGAATTAAAGTTTGCACGTGTCAATGTCAGTTATTGAATTTTTACTGAGGATAAAATAAATGGTCAATTCGAAAATAATTCAGGAAAATTAATTAAAAATTATCGTGCCTGAAAATGGTATCATGGATTCGGCAATTTAAAAAACTGAAGCACAAAGTGCGTAATTGTTTATTAGTTTCTCTCGTCTTTGAGTAATTTTTAACACTTTTGATTTTAGTTAAAAACCAAGAAATCTTCGATTTGTGTATTCATCAATTAGAATTTAAATGTAAATTTATTGATATTAAAGGGTGAAATGTATTGATTTTGGAGTCTGAGAGGTAAGAGGATTATAACCAATGTATCATTTCTGCTCATTAATTGACGAGAGTCCGATGGGACAGCATTGTCGAAGGAATCCGAAGGCGAAACGAGAGCACGTCAAATATGAAACTAGTAGTAAGCGCGCATTGTGGTCAGACACAACAGGCTCGAGTGAAAACGTTCCATTTGCGGGTGAGTTGGAGCGACGTACGCCAGAGTCTGAATTCGTAATATGAGAATGAATCGAGCCGCATAATCACAAATCACTTAAAACCCCATTGTCATTTTAATTCGTTTGTAATAATCGATTGATTTATCTGCAAATTAGAAATCCGTTCGAGACAAGTCTTGAATAATTAATTTTTCATCGATAATAAATATATATCAATACATCAATGATAGATCGATGTGAAAATTACTACCAAACATTATTTTTATTTATTTAACCAAATTTCGAACTTAAACAGCACGAAAAAATTCAGAGAAAAAAAATAATCGCACATTCCCGTTCGATAAAAATCTGATATTCTTATCAGTTTGCAGGTTAGAAATAGAATGGACATCCTGTAGACGCTTTCTTGCTCGTCCTCGCTAACAATTTCTTTGGCTGGCGTCCAAAGGGGATAAGAACATCGCGAGAGAGGAAAAAGGGACGATTTCGTCGACATTTTGGGTACAGTCGGTTTGACATGAGCAGATGAAAGTGGAAAAATTCACCGGCGAGGTAGTTTCGTGTTTCGTTGGAGGAATATGCGGTTGGTAGCTCAAACTTTCTCGTTCAGACTTTATTTGTATCCGGACAAGGAGAAATGGTGCTCGGGCTCTCCTTTGACCCCGTTCTGAGAATTTGCTTCTCCACAAACTTGTGCACAACTGCTGTTTAATTCCATCCCCCATCGCTCGAAATTCTCTCCGTTTCTCGATCTCTTTCTCATTCTATATAAATATACATACATATGTACTATTACATGTTTTTGGTGTACATATGTAGATGAATATATAGTTGTTTACTCGGATTTCCGCAGTTAATGCCCGAGATCGGGTAAGTGCCTTAACGCGAACCGAAGAGTTTGTTGCGATACGAAAGTACTTGGTGTGTCTTACTCATCGAAATCAATAACAATTCAGTCATCAGAAGTGCAATCCTTCATCATTATCAGCAGTGTTATTAATTTTTGTAGGATTTTAACAAGAGTTGATGTGACATCTGGTGTCAAAAATTGAATTAACGTAAGAAAAGTTGTATAATACAAATTACATTTATTATGATCATTATTGCACCGTTATCGTCACCATTACACGAAACTCCTGCCTATATTTTGGATTTCGCTACTCTTTTTTATTGTTGATTTTCTAAATATGGGACTACGAAAATTAAATTATTTAAATCCAGTTTTTATTGATAATATCGATAATTGAACGACCCTTGAAGTTTTTATACTTTTATTTATGTTTATAGAAAAAAATTGTTTTATCGTCTCTGCCCCTTTTTATGCTCGTTTCGAGAGTTATTTATTAAACACGAGTGCCAACTTTTTTTTCGTTACTGACATTCATCTCGTAAACAATACTCGACCGTTCATAGCCTGTTTTAACATTTGCTGCTATTTTTTAAAATAATTTAAATCGCCTCTGCCACTTTTACGCTCGTTTCGTTATTTATTCAACTCGAGTGCAAACTTTGGTCGTTATCAACGCTCATCTTGTATTCAACGCTCCATTGTTTCACAGTCTTACCGTTTGTTTCTATTTTTTTAATTAATTTTAATCGTCCCCGTCGCTTTTTATGCTTGTTGACGTTTCGAGAATTGCTCAACGCGAACCTTTTTCGTTATCAACCCTCATCTTTTAATTAACGCTTCATTTGCTTGCACTCTCGTTGTTTCTATTTTTTTTAAAATAATTGTGACCGTCTCTTTCACTCTTTCGTTGACGTTTCCAGAGACGTCGAGTGCTATCGTCTTGTTACTAAAAAGGAGTGACAAGCCTCTCAACACACCGCTTCAACCCCAGCAACTGCCAGCGAGGTGTGAGTTGATGAAAAATACGCCCCGCGTTGAAAATAAGAGCGACAGAACCCGAGCACCCGTAGAGAGATGGGAAAATGGAATGAAATAGTAAATAAAAGTGAGAAGGGTGAGAAATAGTTGGAGCAAGGGTTAAAATGAGTTTCTAAATTTAGTGAATTTAATGGGTGTACCGTCGGGGCCTCTCCCCCGAACCTCTTCCATAATTTAAATACCACCGGGAGTAGGAATATAAGGCGGGTTCTGGACCAGGGGATCTCAGGGGGGGAGCGGGGTGCGGGGGAATGTCGGTGCGGGGCAGCGTGGGTCCGGGGAGCGGTGAGTCAGTGGAGGGGGAATGGGCCAGCGGAGGGAGAGGGTTTGGTGGAGGGGGTACAGGTAGTGCATGTCGTCACAGGTCACT
>JAPYYX010002663.1:0-15324 GCA_030522605.1 Cremastinae sp. B BG-2022a
TTAAGCGGTCACCCATCCAAGTATTGGCCGCGCCTAATGCAGCTTAACTTGTGGGACCGCCGAAACTCCACATCGACCACGGGCCTACGACTGTCGGTAGTTAAGTACTATTTTGAATAAATTTATTAAAGATGAACTAAAAGTATATAAAAATTCATTAAAACAATTGGAGGTACAATCCCTGACAAAAATGACTTCTCCATGATCAATTGTTGAAATTTTTTTTTGTGTTTCTGATAAAGAGTCCAAATTTTTTATTCTGATATTTCGAATGATACTCAATAGATTTTTAATGGTTTATCAACAATTTTCATATTATTTATTGTTTCAACAATTGAAAAACAAAAATTTAAGACAAAATTGTTTAAATTCGGCCATTAATTTTTACGTACTGTTAGTGAGGACAATTCGTCATTTTGTAATAGATGGATAAATCTTTAAAAACTGCTCCGTACAATTAATGAAATTTAACAGAAAGTTTCTTTAATATTTACGCATCTTGATGAAAAAGTTACAAGTATAACCTCTACCATTTTTTTATGTTTATAATGAATTCTAATTTCGTTTTTGATGAATCCGCATAAGGGTACGTATAATATGCAATTTATTATAACACTTAAACGATTTAATGTATTGAATTGAAATTTGCATAGAAGCATTAGAGTCCTATTAACACTGGTCAAATTTTCTGATTCTTACTAACGTTTCGAGTTATCTCCAGTACATCCTTAAGGGGTTTCGGTAGTAAAAATGAAAATGCTAAGAACTTGATGAAATTTGGACAGAATGTTCTTCTATGAAAAATTTGAGAGTATTATTTTTTTCAAAATCTTCGTCCTCATATTTACAGAGTAATAGAACAACAAAAATACGTTTTTTGGACATATAGATATACACACCGTGTATAAGAACGTATTTTGTTGGTCAATTTCTCCTATGTGTTTAACATGCGATTGTAGATAAGTGGTATCGAAACCCCTTAAGTCCTGTGAAAATGAAATTAGTTACTGCTCTTGGATGTTCCTCGTAATCCAGCTTGAGGAATCCCATGAAATTTTGTGAATAGCGTTTATCCCTGCCATCGTCTTTTGGTGCAAAAAAAATTTGAATTCGACGCTCGACATCTCGTTTGAGTAAAATCATAGAATTTTGCACTCGGATTTCTTCCTCCGTGATTATACCGAATGGCGGATCGATATTTAAATGAGTTGTGAGATCGAGATTCGATTCGTTTCTTACAGAAAATTCATCAATTTTTAATAGTTCTCCCTGTTCGATTGTCATGTCGATCGGGAACCGAAGTTCTTTCTTGCTGAATGAAATTGATGGCTCGACAAATTTCGCTTTGAAGGTACTGTTCCCGATTATCTCGCGTTTTCCTTGTCCTTCGATGTAACAATGAAGCCACCATTGTTCCGAAACCGTTTCGCATCTTTAAACAAATCGATTAAATAAAAATAAAGAGTCAAATTGAAATTTTTTATTAATATTATAAGATTAGTAATTTTAGTACTTATATTTTGTAAAATATAAACAAAATGTAAAATGTTTATAATAGTAAAATATGGAAAAAAATGATTTTCAAAATAGTGTTCTAAATCTTAAAAATATATTAAAAGACTCACGTGTCCGATTTTGCGGTACAAAAAACTCTTTTGCTTTCACGAGCAGACAAATCCAAGACAAAAGGCTCAATGAGAAATTTATTGCTGAGAAAAAAAAGCTTGTACTAATAATCGTTTTTTTTAGATGTTTCAAATTCTTTTTTTTTGGCGGAAAATTTACCACGCAGGAAGCTGCAATTGTCCTCCCTGCATTTTTATCTCCGTCGTGTTTGAAAAAATAAGTTTCAAACCACGAGATCCTTGATTTGTAACGTCAATCGGAATCTTCGTCACTTGACGGCTGAAAAAATTCATTCGCAGTTAAATAAAATAAAAGAAAAAAATATTAACATTTATATGATATATTATGGATATTAAAATAAAACCTAACGAATATTTAACTGTTATTATGAAATGTTGTTTACCTAAAAAGCGAGCCCAAATCGAAAACTGGAAAAATCGGCGGTTCACAAACAACGCTCGATCCAACTCCGAAAGCTTTCAGAGGCACGGAAATAGTTCGACTGTTCGTTACAGTGATTACTATTTTGTCACTGTGATTTCCAACGTCCCGGAGATAAATGGTGACATTTAAATCCATCGATTGACCAGGAGCCAAGTGACCGAAATTCGGTGACACCGTCCAAGATGAATTCTTGTTGCTCTTTAGAAATTTTTACGAAGAAAATGTATAAAAAGTAATATGCATTATTTTATCAATTAAAATTATCAAGGATGAACTGGAGATACAATTCCTGACAAAAGAGACTTTTTCATAATGGATTGTTAAAATTTAGTCTTCGTTTTTTGTTAGAAAGTTGAATTTTGTTTATTGCGAGATTTAGAATGATACTCGATAGTTTGCTAACATTTTATTAACAACTTTTATGTAATTTATTGTTTAAACAATTAAAAAATAACAATTTTAGATAAAATTTTTTAAACTCGGTTCTTAAAATTGTTTATGTGTACTGATAGTAGAAAAAAATATCAACAAAACCTCATCAGTTTTACGTATTTTTAGAGAGGGAAATTCGTTTTATTATCACATAAGTGGATAATTTCTTAAAAACTGTTTAATACAAGTTCATAAAATTTGGTAGAAAGATTCTTTAATATTTAAACATCTTGAGAAAAAAATGTACAAACAACTATTACCGTTTTTTTGATATGATAACTTATTATAATTGCGAATACATATAGTATTCAATTTGTTGTAACTTTTAAACTATTTAGTGAATTGAGTTTAAATTTACACAAAAGTATTAGAATTCTATTATCAGTGACTGGTCAAATTTTCAAATTTTTGACACCGTTTCGAATTATCTCCAGTGCATCTTTAAGAATTTGATATTTGTCACACCATTGCAGCTTTGAACTCAGCTGGAACAGGAGAATCACTTATGACCGTTAAAATCAATGATCTTTCTTGCAAAAGTTCAATGTCATTAAAATCGAGGGACGCTGGTTCAACCGAGACTACTGGACCGTGACCGGTGCAGGTTACAGTGCAGCACACACTCGGATTTCTTTCTCCAAATGTCAATAAACTAAAAAAAATCGTTTAATTTAATGTTATTCTTCGATTCTTGTGACTTCGTAAGAACAAATTTAATAACTGAAAATTAACCTCAGAGCGGATTTTTGCTTTCCCATCGCACTCGTCATAATCGTCAAGGAAATATTCTTCGATTGGCCTGGCGATAATGATCCTTGATTAGAAGACATCGAATAGAACATGGTCGTGTCTTCGGAGACCTGGTACATTTTGTTTACACAGTCATAAAGTAAGCTTATATAATATCACTTTAAAAATAATAATTTTTAGTAATTTTAAAAATTTAATTTTTTAGGACAAGACAAAATATTTACAAAATTTACAATTTAAAAAGTTGATAAATTAACATAAATACTTAATTTTATATAAATGGCATTAAATATTTATTAACCGTTTGTGGTGGAAGATAAAAGTGTCCTTCGACTTCTGACGAATTTTCAACAACGAAATTACGGTTGTAGGGATAATTGAGAAAGCAGAAACGAATGTTGATCGACGAAGGTCTTACAAAAATCGAAGCTACAGTGCTACGATAAATTATAGGCAAAATAACCGGAACCGAATCCGTATCCCACATGTCGGCTTGTAGACTCGTCCTTCCGACTCGGACGATGTTAGGAGTGAAATTAATCTGTAATGAAAAAATAATAATCAATATAAATTATTATAAATTAATCTTATATAATTATTATACCTAATTAATATAATTAATCTGTAATGAAAAAATAATAATCAATATAAATTATTATAAATTAATATAAATTATTATAAATTAATATAAATTATTATAAATTATATAAAATCAATATAAATTATAGAAAAGTTAACGAAAAATTTGTTTTTTTACTTTGATTTTCATTGATGATTGGGCTTCGACGGATCCTTCTCTTGGAATGATAACGAATTCTTGAGGCGATGAGGGGAAGGAACATTGAGTCGGTGATCTTAAAAAATTCCCAAAAGTCACTGTAGGTTCGTCTCCATCTTCAGGCACGATAAGACTAAAATTGACTGGCACGAGTGAATCATTTCGTAAAGTCACTTCTTGTATTTTTGTGAATCCTGCAATGGGAACAAATTCAATTGTAAGGATTAATTCAATATTTAAAAACAATAAAAACAAAAAAAATATGCCACAACTTTTCTTAACATATACATAAGCTCAAAAACCGCTTATTACAGAGATACACTAAGTAAAAAAATTTTTTTTTTTGACTGAGGAGGAATGGTAGGTACAATCCATGTCAAAAATATTTTTAGAACGAAAATTTGCGAATTTTTGACTTTCTAGACTTTTGAAAGGGTTGTGAATTTTTTGTGTATTAGCTACAATAGTGATTAACTACTTCCGATTATTAATTAAACCATTTTAACAATAAACATTGTTTAAACAATTAAAATAAAAAATTTTAGTGAAATGCTTTCAAATTTTGGAATTAGCATTGAACATTCATATAAAACATGTAAAAAAAATTTTACGGAGATACTACCTTTTTTGTTTATGTTTAGAACATTTATATGAATTTTCCATACGATACAATGTTAAATTTTATAAAGTTTGGAAGTTCATAACTTTAAAACCATTTAGTGAATTATTCTCAAATTTGGCACAAGGATATCTTACCCGTTTTCAAAGAAGTCTACAAAATTTTAACTTTTTCCTACGATTTTTAGAATAGGTACAATTCCTCCTTAAAACTAATTTCAAATTGAGTTATTGATAAAAATTTACCCAAGGCACTGATTCCAAAATCGATGAGACTCATATCGAATTTGAGTGTAGGACAAATGACACAGCCTCTTCAAAAATGTTTTAATCGATATTGGTTTTATTACATAAATTGAAGAATTAAAAAATTTTTGTTGTTTTAATACTTGATGAATATTGATAGGACTTGCAGACTTTCTCTTATGACGAACTCGACATGTTCGACAAAATCTCCATTTCTGTTTGAGGAAAACGACACGTTAAACGATTTGTATTCTCCAGGTTGTATTTTTTGGTGTTTGGGATTCACTTCGATGTGGCCTCCAAAATCTGAATGTTTTTCTCGATAGGCCAAAATTCCAGGAATGAATCCTTTGTTCACACAAATCACCTGGGAGACAAAATATGAAAATAAATTTTGTGATTTAAATTTCATAAATGAATTGCAATATAATTGCAATTTAATTCTTGTAATGTTTTATGCAACTTACTTCGTAATTATGAACAGAACACAAAAATATATTTTTTACATCAATATTTGAAACGTTGAGCTTCAGGAGTGGACCTACTGACACCCCACTGAGGCTAAAAAAATCACACGTTTTAACTTTACACTAAAAATAAATAAGAATGACAAAAAATGTACATTAACATTATTTTCAAATTATTGTTTTATCAACCGAAAATGATAAATATAAACATTTTCTTCGAGAAACGTTTATTACATGAAAAAAATAAATAAATAAAAAAAATCTTACCTGAGAGGAATTCTGCTCTCGAGTCCAGTAACCTCGAGATGAGCATTGGTGGAAATTTCTCCGATTTCGTATGGATTAAAAGTCACCATAATTTCTGTTGAATTTTGAGGCCAAACCTCCCCTTCCTGAAAATTTATAATATTTCGTGACAAACTAAAAAAATTTTAATAAAAATGTAAAATACATTACCATAGGAATAATCGTAAAATTACTATTCGCAAACAAAAAATTCTCTTTGGTCAACGAAGTCAACTCGTCGGCGTAAATTCTTTGACAGACAAGCTCGTGAGCTTGAGGGATGCAAATATTGTAATGCACCAGGTCCACACATCGAGGGATTTCAAAATCGTTTATCATATTAAAAATTTGTTTATACCTGAAAATTAAAAAAAAATAAATAAAGTCTTTCAAATTTTATTAAATCAATATTTTAATGTTTTTTAATGTATTAATATTTTAATGTATCAACTAATGCAAATTGATTAATAAAAGTAAAACAATGGGATAAATAAAAAATAGATAATTTGTCTAACAATATAAAAAGAAATAAAAATTATAAACCAAAAACAATTGATACGTAAGTACTTTTCTTTTTCAGCTCTGTCATCCCTCTCGTCCTTGTTCTTCATCCAACGAAATTTCACGATATAGTCGCTTTTATTAAAAATTGTTACAATCTTCGAAGACGACATGCCAATATAAGTTTCATCCTGCATACTGACACTTCCTCGATCCAACTTTATTTTGCAATCAATTGCTGAACACTGGAGACGAATACGAATGATTTCTCCTATGCCAAAATATTCCAAATTATAGAGAAAATAAAAAATGAACAACGAGTATAAATATGCGAATAATTTACCAGATTCATATCGAAGAAATAAATTGTCTTCGAAAAATCCTTTCCGTTTTGAAGAAAAGTAGATAACGAATTGAACAGTTTCTTCTTCTTCGATAACACCCTTGGATGGTTCAAACCAAAAATGAGGGCTGGAAAACATTACTTATTGTTGTATTCAATTTTTTATTACAAATTAAAAAAAGTATACCTTGAGTTAAAAAGACTAAAAGTCGCTGTAGTCTCGCCGAGATTACGGACGAGAAGAGATTTGCTGGACTCCATTTTTACTCCAGTTTCCGGTAAGGAAATGACATCCGGAAAATCTAAAATTGGTCTGGGTCCGATGGCAATGACAGGTATCTCGAGAACTTCATGCTCGGTTGTGAATTTAATAGCGTGTTCGTAGTCGATATTTTCTTCAGGGGAAAATCGGACGGTGTAGACAACGAACATTCCCGGCGCGATTCGAGTGTTCAACGAAGCTGCGATTCCTCTGTACTCAATCGTAAATATTGGATCTTTATCGGGAGTGTATTTCAAATGTCGTGAAGCCTAAATAAATTAAAAAATCGGTAAAAAACTATATTACATTAATTACATTAATTGCATTAATTGCATTAATTGCATTAATTGCATTAATTACATTAATTGCATTAATTGCATTAGTTGCATTAATTACATTAATTGCATTAATTGCATTAATTACATTAATTACATTAATTACATTAATTGCATTGATTACATTAATTGCATTAATTGCATTAATTACATTAATTACATTTAAAAATCATAAACTATTAATTTTTCAAATTATTTTTGAATTCAATCAACCTTTGTGACGTTGCGAATTGTCAAATTCACACCATAAACATTTCCTGCTGTGTAATGTTGAAAAATGATTATATGTGGCGTAATCTGAAAATCTTTGTACTCGTTCGCCTTTTTTGAACCCAATTCGTTGCTCGCTGAACGAAAATCTCTCATCAGCAATTCCATCCGTTCATCGGTCGTCATTGATAATTGTCTCTTGTATTCAGAAGGTGTCAAAGATATCATCTGAAAATAATAAATACAATTGAATTCGTATCGCTGATTATCAGCACTGCATTAATCGCAAATTCCATCATTTATTGTCAAAATTGTTTTTAACGATTTTTATAAATCGGATTATGAAATGTTTTTGTAGATACTAACCTGTGGAGAACACTCGAAACGCATCTGCTCTTTTTTTTCCTCATTGTAATTTTTAATAACGTTATCGTACTGTTGCGGTGAGCCGCGAAAATAATTCATAAAATTATGCATTTTACGTTTTTTCACAATCTGCTCATTTTTCGTACATGTATCCATTTTATTAATTAATCCTTGTCAGCGAATTGACAGAAATATAAATATACTGACAGATTACAAAACGCTTTTCTTTTTTTTTCGATTTATCGAAAATTAAATTGACGTTAAACAAAGTGTTATTTCACCAACAAAAAATATTTTTATATAAAAGTTACAATTTTATTTCAAAGATAAAAAAATAATGAAACTTTATTTTCATCAACAGGGCATCCGAGATGGATGAACCGGACGTGAATTCGGACAAGCATCTCGACGAGGACAAACAGGATTTTTGGTACAAGTTCTCGGTGCGGTGTGTTGTAAATATTTGTCTGATTGAAAATTCGTTTTGCCGCACGGTAAACACGGCGGTGCGCAGCAGCGGGGTGGATGCGGGGGTGGTGGACAACAGGGCATTTCGGAAGTGCAGCAAGCATTACAGACTCCTTCGTAACAGCACATTCCGGGACAAGGACCTCGAGGACAGCCGAACGGTGGACATCTGACGTTGCAAATTTCGGGTTCTGGTTTTCTAAAAAAAATTTTTTTTTATTATACGTGCAATTATAATTATTGCATCGTTCGTTGAAAAATTCAAGTTGAAAATATAATGTCAATATTTGTTGTGTTAATAAATTTTATGCTCACAGTCTGTCAATTTCGCAAATTAATTCTCTCATCTCGTCCATGTAATTGCGATTTATTATGCATTTTCCCATCGGTCGGCCGGAACCCGCCATTATGACCAGAATTTCACACTGTAGTATATTGAAATCCCCAGAGCTCACTCAAAATTTATTGATTTTTACTGTAAATTTTCTCATTCTTTGACAGATCGAAAGGATTGAAGGTGTCCTCGTGATTTATTTCACAATTTTTGAAAGCTGATTGTCATTTATTTGAAAAAAAATTGATCGCAGATTAGAGCAAAGTTTAAAATTTTTTCAGCTGATGCACATTGAAAATTTTTCAAGTCTCTTTATATCAATAATTTTATTATATGCATAAATTTTACAAAAACAAAATAAAAGCTCTTTACAAAGCAAATACGAAACACAGATTTTCAGTCACGATAATTTAATTTTTTTATCTTGTATCATTGACAGACTACCGCTGAGTTAAAACCATTTCCATGATTATGCGAATAATGTTGGGACAGTGGAGTTTGAGAGTATTCAGGCTTCCTGGCCAAATATTGAACACCGCCGATGATTACAGGTTCGTAGAGACAGATTTTATTGGAATCAAAACATCCTTGTCTCTGATTATTGGCCATCATCTCTCCGCCATGAAATCCATGCTGACGTTCATGAGGATGTGTTGAGTGAGGGTTTTCAGAATGAGAATGTCCAGCATGATGAAAATCATTACGTGGAGCCGAGTTTTGAATATTATTCACAGGTTTGTTCTCATGAATAACTTCGGAATGATGACCAGGATAAGAATAATTCGGATGATCCCTCTGCTGTTGATGAGAGCATGCAATCTGCTGATGCGTCTGTTGAACTCCATACGGGTTTTGGATTTGATTATTACTCGCGACCGTTCCGTTTTCCCGTTCAGCTGTGACCGTATAACAGTTTCGTGGAGTAGTTCGCTGTTTCGGGTATTCCGACATCGCAAAAGCGTCCATTTTCTTCTTCATGAGAGCACTGAGACGAGGTGGCATTGGATTGTTCGGATTTCTCCTATTTTCAAGACCATTCGCTGGTACTACTTTAGGTTTCGGTTGTTGACAGACATGCATCTCATGATTCATCAATGCAGTCTCCTGAGGATCTTGAACACCATTCAGGACCACTGGTTTCTCTCTTTTCTTATTCAAATTATCGAGATATTCAAGCCCTTTTCGATTAGCGGGATCCTTCAGAGCATCCATTGCTTCCTTTATCATCTCAGGGTCCTGAAGGCCATTGTTCTGTTTCTGTCTTCTGATGACCTCTTTGTAAAGACGTAATTTCAGTAAGCTTGAAGGTTCCACGACTCTGTTACTTCTCGGAGATTCTTCAATTGGCTTCAATTCGGAGGTCATTTGAGGCTCGCCTTTATTTGGTTGCTGCTGGTAATGGCCAGGGTGTCGATGATGCACTTCTTGGTGCCCATTTGGAATATTATTAGGAGTTTGGAAATGTTGATGTTGATTTCCATTAGTAATATTGGTAGGTGCATGAAATTGTTGCGATTGATTGCCATTTGGTATGTTGTTAGCCATTTGGAAATGTTGCTGATGGTTTCCATTTCGTATGTTGTTAGCCATTTGGAAATGTTGCTGATGATTTCCATTCGGAATATTGTTGGGAACTTGTTGATGTTGTTGATGATGATAATTTGGAGGCTGTTGTTGCCAAACATTCGCAGAATTCAATTGCCAAGGATGACTATAAATGTTACGAGTGCAGTTTTCCTGAAAAAAATTATTTAGTGTATTAAACAAAATGGATCATTAAGTTGTTATGAAATTAAAACTGATTAATTTTACTCACGTTCTGACAGCAACTTGGAATTCCTGGATTACCCTCATTGGAGACCTTTGGAGACTCGAATCGTCGATCCTCTTGCATCTGTTCAATAACATTGTACGGAATTCTCGGAGGTGTGATGTGCAACATCCACTCTGGTTTTCCATCTTCCATGATTTTTGAAACTTTACGATGAACTCTTTGCGCTGGTATGTTTTCCGGTTCAGTGTTTTGAGGATTTTTCAATTGCTCCATGTATAATAATTGTCGTCTTTGTTCAGCCATCAATGCCTCGAACTGACGTCTCATCACGTCTTCCTTGATTCCCTGCTGCTTCATCGTCATCACCAGCATTTCTTGGTCTTTTATCATGGCAGGAGTGAATTTCAATACCTTTTTCTTCGCCTCGGCCGCTTGATCCTGTCTCACATAATTTTGAGGCTGGGCAGCTTGACGTCGAAGCTCGTTTTGATGTAATTGCTGTGAATTTAATCCTTGATGAAAATTTGGTCCTTGTGAATGAGCATTTTGAACAGCTGGCTGAGCGAATTGATTCGGTTTTTGATAATCATGGCTCGATTGCTGAAGAGCCGGCCCAGGAATATTCTGTTGATAAATTTGTTTTGGTTGATGTTGCACAGTTCCACAACTCTGAATTTGTTGAGGTTCAGGGACTGAAGGTCGATGAGGTTGGTCCACCGAAATGTTTTCCTTCTTGTATGCAATTGCAGGTTCTGAATGATTCACGTGGGTATCGACAGGATGAACGTTTCGAGGAATCAGCTGATCACTTGCAGTTGCATTTTGGTTCGCTAATTGCTGGGAATCCGGCAAGACGTCACCTTGACCTGAGTTTACAGGATGGACAAATTCCGATGAACTTTGAACTGGATTCTCAATTTTCTTGATCTTTTCAGCTGGAAAACTCTTGAGACGTGGCGACGCGATCGGCTTCTGATTGACGGTGAATCTCGTTTTTGGCGTCTTCGTACGATACCCATGGCTCTGGCCCAAATTACTCGCTTTCGAAACGACTCTTGTAACGCTTTAAAAAACACGATTAATGAAAAATTATTTCATTAAAAAATGTTGAAAATTAAACATTAGGTTAACTCACCTCCCAATCATTTTACTCTCTCAATTTAGGTTTGTATCTGATTTGAATGAAGCGAACTATCAAAATTGTTTTGCTGTTGAGATACACTGAAGATTGTCATAAATTTCTCATGACAGGATGTCGCCAAAAAATAAATGAAAATAAAGTTCTCGTTACCGTTGTCATGGCAATGAATCTTTTTCAATGTAATAAACTATGAATACTTTCGTTTCGCATTCAGCGAGCAAATTAACCTCGAATAATGTTTAAACGTTTATTTTATACAAAAATAAAATAGGTCTTATTTATCGTCAAATTTGATTTTATTGCAGACAACAGTGTATTTTAACAATTGGATGAAATTCGGTGAAGATTCTCGCAGAGTTCGAGGCCCGTCCAGTTGTCATGACACCGCGTTGTCTTGTTCACATGCCTTGATAGAAAAAAAATAAATAAAGAGAAAATACTTGATAATAAAAAAAGCGGTGCTCCTTCCGTTCGTGCTGACAACGATCAGGACGGGCCATTAACTCTGACGGGTTTCTCCGCATTTTTCTCTCGTGGATCATTTTTCTCGTAATTTACAATTTCATAATTTGGTGTATTCAGCACGGCGCTAAAAAAATATTAAAAAATTACTAATTAGTATCGCTGCATTTAAACTTCTGTCAAATAATTTTTAAACAAATTATTGACAATATCGAGAACTGACCAACGTAAGGGCGATTCGGTGAAGTTATTGGCGGTGTCGGAGGTGGCGGAGGCAACACTGGAATTTTTTTGGCCGTGCAGACGTAGCATTGTTTATTTGATTCCCTGGCTCTAGGAGCGCTTGCCGGTCTCGGATAAGTTGTAATTACAGCCTTTGGGGGACAAGGCATTGGACAGCAAGGAGGACAATTTGGTCGAAGATAAACCTTTGAATATTTTAAAGCACATTAAAGTTGTACTTTAAAAAAAATTTTATATTTAAATCCATAAATTTCAACTCACGACCGTCTGTGTGGGACAAGGTGAAGTTTGCATCGGGTAAAACGGTCTACAGTTGACCGTTTGCTGGCAGGAGCTCGCGGATGAATTTTGACAGCAACAGTTCATTGAGAAGTCCAGGAAAATTTACTGTTAGCCGCTGAGGAATGCAGTGATAAAAAAAATCAATATTCGATCAAAATTCTTAACATAAAATTTAATACGTAATTTTTTTAATCTAAATAATAAATTTACCTGATTGATTGTCCTAAATTTTTTTCGTTCACAAAAAGTAATTTTTCTTATTTCCGAGTTTATTCCTCCTGGGCTTTGGTATTGATGGTAAAGTTTCCATCCTTGATCGAGACGAGAATATTTTTTAGTTTAAATTTCACATTGGGTGAGGAAAATTTCAAATTTGCTGTCTCGCTCGCGAGCTCGCTGCGAAAACGCCGCGTTTCTACATTCGTCTTATTTTGTTATGAGGTTGCACCGGGATACCGAAAAAATCGACGTTCTTTTATTGTCGTCTTTTTTTAATTTTCAAGGCTTACCAGATCTTCAGATAACGCGTAATCTCGCGAATATTGTCACTTCGATTTATCGTTATGTTGTTTTGCTTATAAAAATAGCAAAAAAATATTACTTTCTCCAAAAAATCATTTTTACTTTTTATTTCTATCTCCATCAAATGGCCTGTGCAAATAAACAGAGTTTCAATTGCTAAGGCTGCTAGGTCACGTTTTGTGCGTAAGTGATAACACGAACACGAAGATTGTATTATTGAGATTGATGGGAAAGTGGGAGGCAGAGTACGATCAAATATTATCGTGTCTGTCATGGAAAGCGATTATAAATAGGCAAACGCCAGTCTACCTCTCACGTTCGTCGAATACAGGCTCAATGTGAGTGAACTTTCACACGTAATCGAGTTACTAACTTCGTAAATTAAAATACTTGAACAATTTGTAATTAAAATAACAAATTGTAATTAAAATGTGGTTAAAATTGTTTCTCTTCGGACTTGTTTGTTCTCCAAGCTTGGGAGCTTGGCACGATGATGTTGGACCTTGGTTTAATGCGACTAAGGGCGAATTGTTGCCACGAGCGCGAGTCAGAGTAATCAGTGAGGATTTTTTAATTGTTCGACCACTCACTTTTCAGTTTCACGTAAGTATTCACATTTATGATACATGCTCATCTACGTATTGCTATTATTTTTTAAATTACAATAATATTATACTGACGGTATATTATATTTAAAAAAAAATTTTACCAAAAAAGTACACCAGGTAATGAATAGGGGTTTCGATGTGCGTTCATCATAAATTTGAATTGAGATACACTTTTTAAGTTATTTTGACAATTTTTTCTGCTATGAAAACTTGTCGTGGATAGCGCACTTAAAGGTGCTAAGTCCGAAATCGCAAATGATGATAAAATTCTGAAAATTTGCTATGTATTTGTGTGAAGCATTCAAGAAATCGTGTAGAAATTTTACGACGATTAGGAAGCTGGTTACTGAGAAATTAGAATTCACAAATTACACGCGGCCTATAGAAGTTGAAGTAAAATCGCAATTATTTTTTTGTTGCAAAAAATGGTGCTAAAAATATTTTAAAAAATCACACTCGAGGAAAAACATACAAGAAGCATTGTGTAATATTCTCAAAACATTTAGGAAGCACGTGTTTTAGAAAATGAATAACAAAAGACGAAAGACGTAGTTTTCATCGTTTTTTGAATAGTAAAACCGTTTCCACTATCAAGATTTTAGCGTTATCAAGTTTGCCCAAAACATCCAAAAGTTAATCTTAAAAAATAAAAAATTAAATAATTAAATAAAAAATAAAAAAATTAAATAAAATTTTTTTTTTACAATTTACGATTTTTTTATCATCAACATCCACAAATACGAAACGTATTTGCACATCAACGCTGTTACAATACAATTATGAGACTTTTTTCATTGCAAAATCCGACCTGAATTCTGTGACGAGCGATATACTGCATCATAGAAAGATTAAATTAAATACAATACAATTTTGTATGGGGAGGAATTTTGTCAAATGGTGACGGACAGAGTGCAATAACGGTTGTGATAGTCGTGGTCCTCTATTCAATATAAACCTTCCCACTAGTTCAACTTTTGCAACCAAATGTCATATCGATTTTTGTCAGGTCTCAATATGCTTATTAGTGGTCGATCTCATTCATGGTTGGACGGATACTGAAAGCCGGAAGCAGACTCTATTCTGTGGAGATGTCTCGTCAATCAAAGAATACTGTATTTCTCGAAGTTCTTTGTACTTTGCCATGAAACCCTGAGATAAAAAGCATATAAACAAAGAAATGTAAACATTAGACTCATTTATTCAAACGATTCATCTATGAATGGATTCAAACTTGGATTTGACGAAATCTCAAAAGTTTTAATGATTCTTATTCATAACTACAATTAAAAATATTTCGGAAATTGTAAAAATTGTAGAATAGATACAGTAAAAATGAAAACGGAAAGAAAAATTGACAATATACGATCAAAAAAGACAAAAACCGATAATATTCAATATGTAATGAATAATTTGCAGAAATAATTATAAAAAAGAATAAACAGATAATATTCAATACATGTATGTAGGGTAGTGGGGAGGGGGGCAAAATGGGGTACTTAAGAAAAATTTCCGATTCCAAGGGTTTAAATATGCTGAATCGTTTGTTTTTTAATGACAATTTAAGGAAGGAAATAAAATTTTCAGCTGAAATAAAATTTGCATGAGAAAAAAATTATTTTTTAGTTGTCAAAATGGGGTACCTCTGCAAAAAGTACGAAAAAAAATTTTTTCTCATAATTTGTTAAGTTATTATGAGCTTTGACGTCTTATTTCAAGTAATTAATTGACGATTTATATTCATTTTTGTTTAAATGTGTTTCATTACCAAAGAAAATGTTCTTTTTCGATCTGCTATGTTAATTGATTTTTCGCTTTAGTTTTTGTTTA
>JAPYYX010002664.1:0-14490 GCA_030522605.1 Cremastinae sp. B BG-2022a
AATTTTGCACACATTTTTATATAACATCAAAGAAGCTTCAATTAGTTTTTTACAAAAATTTGAAGACAACAATTTTTATGATTTTGTTTATTATATAACGAATAAACTTTACGTAGGATCGATTTGAATTTTGAGTATGTTTTTCTTCAATTGATTTGCAATAACTTTTCCTAATGGACTTAAATGCTCAGTCAACTTGGAATATGAGAAAAAACGAGATCAAAATTTCGATACCTCCCCTCGCGCTAGGAATAATTAAAAAAATTATGAATCATTTTCAGACAAAAATTCAAACGAGATGGTAACAACGAAAAACGCTCAGACGCTTCAGCCTTATCAGGGACGTAATCCGTGCATGGAGAGGAATTTGATGCTGTCGTCGGACTCGAGGGACGAGCTAGGATCGAACAGTAAAATTTTAATCGATCGCTCGTCGAAGCACGTTTCGAGCGAACAGTACAAATATCACGGAGAGCTGCAGTCGCTCGTGACCCAAGAATATCAGACGAGAGGACAAATAACTCAACCGAGATCAGCGACGCCCATTCCTTACGTTCAGAACGTAATAAACGAGAACGGAGTGCTTCAGTGCAACAAGAGGAAGCAGACGAACATGTCGGAGGCTCGTACGAATTGTCAGGAAAATTTGAGGAGAAAGAAATTCGCCGGCTGGTCGAATCTGAAGCGATTGCTGGCGCAGAAGAAGAAAATGTATCCGTACACGAAGTGTCAGATCGAGAGGGAAGACTCGAAATCAAATTTATTGACGAAGCACAGCGCTCCGTTCAAAACGGTCGACACGAACGTGACAATTTCCTCGGGCGGAAAATATGTAAATGGTGTGATTTCCAAGAGCTCGACGAGCGACTCCATATCCGAGAAGATGGAGAAAAATTTTGCTCAGAGCGCGAATCACGAGGACGAGGAGGACGACGCGGAAACGACGGAGAGACCTTCCTCGCTCTCGCTCGTGAATCTCTCTGTGGACAGAGAAAACACAAATCTCACGAGGCAAGAGAGCATCGACAAGTTCAACGAAGTTTTCAACGTACGCTCGAACTCGATAGCTCTCAAGCATCCGAACATGAGGATCAAGACACCCGGTGATTTGCCACCCTCGGTACGAAAGGTTCGAGGACGAGTACAAAACTCGGCGCGATTTTCCCTCTACGACGATCGAATGATGTGCAACATCTTCAACGAGTCCCAGGACAGCGAGGAGAAGAATATTTCGAATTCCGTACCGTTCGGTATGGACTTCGGTGACCATGGAGACGAGACGAATTCCTCTCTGAATGCGAAAAATGTCACGTGCTTCTGAATTAATTGGAAGACAACAAGATTAATCGAGAACTCCGGTACTGCCTGTTTAACGTCTGTAATTAACTACGCTATTAATTATCGAGACAATCTCACGATTAATTTTTTTTAACTTTAGTTTCGAACAGTTTTTAAAACGCATCACTTTTTCACGTTTTCACTCTGCGGACGTTGCTTAGACGAGCATCGCGAGAAATCGTTTTTTAAATCGATCGTACGAGCTGCCATAAGTTTCAATTTCTTTGTGAAATTTTCATGGGGTTTTTGGAGAAGAAACGAACAGAGATTTTAGAGCCTTCATCGTCTTGAGAGCAAGCACGAAATATTGACTGATCTGGCATGAAATGTCCAGAAAATGCTCAAGAGGAGAAAAAAATCCTTATATAAATTTAGTTTTATCGAAAAAAGAATTATCGTAAGTTTTTAATTCGTGAATCGAATTAACGCGATTGATATTTTATAAATTTCGATGACGGAAAAAGAAATTATTAATCTTAAAGTTCCTTTTTTTTAATTATTTTTTGTAAAATCCAAGTGGGCGAAACTTTGCAATTTCCATTATTATTCCGCATGTACGAGACGGAATCTGGGCGACCAATTTTTCAGCCCTTCGAACGAAGAAGGAAAAAAATGAAGAGAAAATTAGATAAATGAGTTTGCTGTTTACGAATACTCCCGTTAAGTGTATAGAAACTGTGTACAGTTTAATGTAAAATTTTATATTCGAAGAATCGACTTAATGCACAAAATAATCACGTTTATTCGGTGATAGAGTGAAAAAAATTTAAACGAGAGTGTCACATTTTGTAAAGCTGATTAAAAATGTGACCTGAGAGATGCAATTTCGTGGATTAGTTTAGAGAGAAAATGAAAAACTGTATTTACATCGATTATTCACGTGTATACTCATTAAAAGCGTCAAGTTAGAATTGATATAAGTCGTGTAAACAATCTTCGATCGTCTTTCGTTACTCGCACTCATTTACGGGATAATTTTAAATACCGAAAAATCAACTCGGTGAACGAGTCACTAATGCCATAAGCTTTTATTACCAAATTTTCTGATTATTGTATAAAAAAAGAAAAATAGGATTTAGTGTAAAATTCGCCTTTTTTTCGTCGTTGCGATTCACGTGCAATTTAATTCGTAAAGCTCATTTTTGGATACCCATGTGTCGCGTTGAGAGATTAAATCTCTCGCTTTCCACGATTTCAAATATTGTACGAAAGAAATAACCCGAGAAATAAATATCTCTTTTCTTTTTTAATTCGAGAAAAAAAAATTTTTTTTTACGTACGACGTAAAATTTTATTGAGTCTCCAATTCTAGTGCGATATCTAATTTTTTTATGATTTTACGACATTGAGCGCTCTTCCGACTTGTGTAAAAGCGTCGATGGCTTTTTCTATGTCCTCCGTTGCGTGAGCTGCGCTTATCTGAACTCGAATTCTCGCTTTTCCTTTCGGGACCACCGGATAGCTGAATCCAATCACGTAAATGCCTTTTTCTGGAATTTTAAATTATATACATTTATAATTATTATACATAAGTTTAGAATATTAAAAAAAAATAAACATGAACAATTTATTTCGCGTACCTAACATTTTGTCTGCGAATTCGGACGCTAATTTTGCGTCTCCGAGCATCACAGGACATATCGGATGATTGTCCCCGTTTATCGTGAATCCTGCTTTCGTCATCGAATTCCGAAACAGCGCTGTGTTGTCCGTCAGTCGTTTCAGGAACGAAGTCGTGCTGGACAGGAGATCAAATACCTTGAAAAAAAATTTAGAAATATTTAAAAAAAATTGTAAAATAATTAAATGGTGATTCTTTAATTTTTTTTCGTACTTCAATCGCTGTTGCAACGACTGGCGGAGGCAACGAATTAGAAAATAGATACGGTCTGCTCTTTTGCCTGAGTAAATCGATCAATTCTTTTGGCCCCGTGGTGTAACCTCCTGCTGCGCCGCCTAATGCTTTTCCCAGAGTGGAATTAATTATGTCCACCTCACCAGGTCGATTGCAATATTCCTCTGATCCGCTGAAAAATAAATTTCAGACTGAGTAAATTTTTTTTAACGAAGAAAAATTTTAACAATGGAGCAAATTAAAAAAATTTAGTAATTAATAAACTCACCGACCAGTTTTACCGAAAAATCCAGTTGCGTGACAGTCATCGACAAATGTCAGTGCATCGTATTTTTTCGCTAAATTTATTATTTCTGACAACGGTGCGACTGTGCCATCCATGGAAAAAACTCCGTCAGTCGCTATCAGACGTAAACGAGATTCTTTGCTCTCGGCGAGTTTTGATTCAAGATCTGCCATGTCTCGATGCTTGAATCTGCAACAAATCAAATTTCAATTTTTAAATTGAGCAAATTTTAATTTTTAAATTGAACAAATTTTAATATTTAAATTGAACAAATTTTAATTTTTAAATTGAACAAATTTTAATTTTTAAATTGAACAAATTTTAATTTTTAAATTGAACAATATTTAATTTTTAAATTTAACGAATTTTAATTTTTAAATTGAACAAATTTCATTTTCAAATTGAACAGATTTTAATTTTTAAATTGAACAAATTGTAATTTTTATATTTTCCAAATGCTGTTAATAATTTTACATAAATGTACCGATGCTTTTTCGCCTTGCACAGCCGAATTCCATCGATGATGGACGCATGATTGAGCTCATCGCTGACAATCGTGTCTTCGGGTGTGAGAAGAGATTCGAACAATCCAGCATTTGCATCAAAACACGAAGCGTATAATATCGCGTCTTCCTTCCCATGAAATTCAGCTATTTTCATTTCCAGTTCACGGTGAATTTTTTGAGTGCCACAGATGAATCTGACGGAACTCAGTCCAGCGCCGTACTGCTCCAGAGCTTTTTTAGCAGCACTTATTACCTTCTCGTTATCCTATAAAAAAAGAAAATTGAAATATTTATTAATTCATTAATGAAATATTTAATTATTTATTTAAATTTACATTTATTTATTCAATAAATTTCTCACCGCGAGTCCAAGATAATTATTCGCACAAAAATTCAAGACTCTCGATCCATCAGCTAAATCGATATTCGTTCGTTGAGCCGATGCAATTATCCTTTCATGTTTCCAGGTCCCAGCTTCTTCAATGGCTTTTAATTGAGGCTTCAAAACTTCCGCCAAGCTGCTCAGACTCCGTGAATTTGAATAATTCAGTCGCAATTTCCGAGCTGCTGAAAAAAAAATTAATTAATTAAAAAAACAAATTAAACAAATTATTTCGCAGATAAATAATTAAATACCTGTGATCGAAATCATTTTCAATCAACAAGGACGAAATCCTGCGAGAATGCACAATCCTTCACAGCCAGCTACTGAACTGAGCGTTACGAGACGTTCCCCAAGATCGATCAAAACTGGTCAAACTTGTTTTGTAGTCCCAGTAGTGGTGGTAGAAAAAAAAGCCTATTCAAAATCAAGACGCGTCTAGTGAATTAAAATTTGGGTCCAAGGATATTTGGGACCCAGGAATATTAATACAACTCAACAATATTCATTTTCATCAATAAATTTGGTTTTTAAATTTTATTCTTTGCATTTTACATGCACAAGAGAATACTCGAAAGGGAACACATTCCAGATGAAAATCTATCCTCGATAATTAAACGTCAAACGTGATTTGTTTACTTAATTTTCAATTATTTTTTCGTTACAAATAGTGGAGAACTGAGGAAGATTTTTCTCTCTCCTGTTTAATTTTATTTTTAGAGTATCAGAAATTTACGTATAGACTCTTAATTCTATGACTTTTTCATTAACACGATGGGAAGGCATAAATTCGATGACAATTGCGTTTCAACGAGATTAATTAAGTCTTCGTAAATTCTAAGGGGTTCTTTGTTCTCTGTTGATCGAACGATCATGATCGATTGAAGTTGCCTCGGTTTTACCGAGAGGAACGAAATTTATGAGGCTTTCGCTTTGACGGAGAGTCGAGTCGCCAGTGAATAGACGCGAGGAAATTCGTGGACAGCTAAGTAAATAACACCTAAGTACACGATTATGGCCATTGTGAGGAAGAGGTCGAATACAGCTGGTTTGACACTGAAATAAAAATAGAAAAACGTTATTATGGAAAATTAAAAGAAATCGTGAGATACAGAAAATAAATTTGTACCTGTAGACGTTCATTGTCGCTTTCGTGACATCGTAAAAAACAAATTCTGGATCCCGCTTGTCAGGACTGTGATAACTGACTTTGACTTCTCCGAGATAACGAGACATTGCTTCTTGGAGTGAATTTACAAGAGGATCCTGCTTGTCGGCTAGCAAGGACGCTGCTCTTGGTTGGGACGATAAATAATTTAACCAGAGTGACAGAGATTCCTTCGAGACTGCCTGAAAGTCGAGAGAATTGTTATTTTTTTAAGCATAAATTAATTAAAGTGATACAAAAATAAATAATGAATAAATAAATAACTGGAAAATATTAATGCACACCTCTGGATTTCCAAATATGTGACTGGAACTTAAATTATACATTTGTTGAGCCAAAGCTTCAGCCACGATTTGTGTGTGTCTGTGTAATCTGTCGACTTGTCCATGTTTTGTGAGATCGAGAATTGACATTCTTCCAGGATCGTCGTGACTTCTCAGAGCTGAGAGCGTCGCTGCGGGCAACCTTCTTATGCTGTATCTCTCGTGCTCCCAAGCCAGAGTCTCCTCGGCGAGATTTATTTTTTTATGGATACCCTCGACCTTCGTAGAATGCAACGACTCCGCCGCGTTTCTGAGGTTTCTGTAAAACGTTCCACCTGAGGAATTTTCTTTCGGCGGTTTCGAGACGTGGACGTAAAGATTGTCAGACGCGGAAACCGAATCCAAACAAATTACGTAAGAGGCATCCTGGAAAGAAAAAATGTTTATTAAATATTTGTAAATTTTAACAAATCACAATTTGTTTCAATTATGAGCCATGAAAAAATAAAAAAATGTTTTTCAGATAATTACTTGTATAACAGATCCCTCAACACCATCGAGTTGATCCTCCAACCATTTTTTGCTTCCCTGATAATTCAATTTACCAGCTCCGGTCAGCGCGAATACTAAATCATAACGCGGAGTGGATTTTGAATTGGAATAAAGCGAAGAGAATATTCTTGCTAGTTCGAGTAACATTGCCACTCCTGAGGCATTGCTCTCAGCACCGAAAGATAATTCCTGCAAGATTTATTGTCATTTTAATCTTCATTCAAAAATTGGAGTAAAATTTTTATTTGCTTATTAACGAACCGGTGCAATTCCTGAGCTGTCGTAATGCGCAATCAGCGCAAGTGTGGGAATTTTCTCCTTCGTCCCAGACCCGCTCAATTTCGCATAAAGCGTTGCAACTTTGGCATCCGTCTTGCCGACTGCTTGAGCAGAAGGAATGACGACTTGGTAACCGCTCGCGGATACAGAATTGATCATGGCTTCGAGAGCTGATCCTCGTTTATCATCGCTGTTCGTACTCTGCGAAAGATCGTCCAGAATCCCTTGAAGCTCAGAATTCCAGTGAGCGATGTAAATCGGGATCGAAACCTCGGAGCCGTAAATCATTGATTCCTCCAACGTCAAAATGTGCTGAAAAAATTCGAAATTTTCTGAATTTTTGTTCGCTAGGAAATAATTTATATAATAAAAATGAAATGCTGTTCGTTGGTAAGGCCATCACTTGACAACGGCTGAACCGATTTCGCTAAATTTTCTTTTTTAAAATGTTCGCAGTGGTCCAAATAAGGTTTTTACGTAAAAAAAAATTGGAAAAGTTGCCCGCAAAACTGCAAAATTCATGAAAAAATGAAAGTACATCTTTCGATTGATTTTCGATCTCTACCTGCACAAATATCATTTAATGGCTATCAGTGAAGCACTAGAGCCAATTTAACCCAATAAGAAACAAGTAATGTTAAATATCATAGAGAAATCCTGTGACAAAAATTTGAGTGACCCTGAAATTTATAATCATTTATCATCAAAAGTGAATGAAATTTTAATATTTGAAGTCGGTTTTGAGAATTTTAGTTTCACATTTTGAAGGTTTATAAATTTCAACCAAACAATCGATGTTAATCGATTAAACAATAAACAACTAAAACTAAACAAAAACAATTCAACTAAACAAACAAACAAAAAAATATATGTCAATTTTTTAATAAAGTTGGAGTGTGTTATTATTGCGAGAGCGCGAAGCGTCCGATTCACTACGAATCCGCTAGTTATAAATAAAATCTTTTTTTTTTACTTGTTCTTCTTCTTTGGACAAATTTTTGACGTCCTTTGGTAGAACTATGATCAAAGCGCCGGCTTTGCTTTTCACGGAGTGCAAAACGTCCAAGGACAGATCGTTGACTTTTGCAATGACGCAATGCCTGGACGTGTTCCAACTGGACACCGGTCTCGCCTCCAAAGACACAGAAGTGCTTCTGCAACCTAATTAACGAAAATAAAGTCACTATTAACAAATTTAATGACCATTTTGCAACAATTCGAGAAAAAAAAAATTTCTCGATTTTTTTTTATTTCAACGAAATATTGAATGAAAAACGTACCGTGGGCCACGCCATGTAAATCGTATTGGTGCATACGATAAACTGGAAAATCATGAGTCGCTGCCACCGGATTAGCCGGTGCGATAATTATGAAAATTGGCAAAACGATGAGTAAATAGTAAGGTAAATAACCGCGACACAATTCCGCGAACCCGTCACACTCGTCCACCCACATTTTTTATGACACTTTATTTAAAGAAAACGATTTTTTTTAAAATACGAGGACGTCCAATTTTTGACGATGCGTTCCTCAGGAAAGTAGAATGCAATCTAATAACGTTACGTGATCCATAATTAAATCATTGTCACGTGTTACATCGTCCATGAGATGGGGTCAATGCACGAAAATTTTGGTCGAGCGATCGATCTGTCATCTGGTGGCGATTCAGTGCATAAAAACGGAGCAGCGAATCTACACTTTTTTTTAGGTTATGAAACTCAAAAGTGGCTAACTTCGGGTTTCACGAGACGTTACGCACTCGTCGTAAACATTGACAACGTTTTTGAATAATAATATTAAAATAATTAGTTAATATTTATAAAGAAAGACGAAGGGATTCCGAGTCGACGAGTTCTTGAATTTAGAACGTAAAAATGGAGAAACCACAGAAAATGCCGAAAGTGGCGAAGGTAACCTAATTCATTCTCTTTACACGCTCCAAACAATCGAAATAAATGTTTTTTGTAATTAACGATAATTAAAAATACACTAAATAATGAACAATTGAGAAAAAATCGATAAAAAATCAATTTTGTAATTTTTAGGTTAAAAACAAAGCTCCGGCCGAGATTCAAATAACGGCCGAGCAGCTGCTGCGAGAGGCGAAAGAGCGAGACCTCGAGATTCTTCCTCCTCCCCCTAAGCAAAAGATCTCCGATCCTCACGAGCTCGCGGATTACCAGCACAGGAAGAGAAAAACGTTCGAGGACAATATCCGAAAAAATCGCATGGTACTGTCCAATTGGATAAAATACGCGCAATGGGAGGAAAGTCAGAAGCAAATCGCGAGAGCGAGATCGATCTACGAGCGAGCCCTGGACTGCGATCACAGGAACATTGCCCTGTGGTTGAAGTACACCGAGATGGAGATGAGAAATCGTCAGATAAATCACGCAAGAAATTTGTGGGACAGAGCGGTGACGATTCTCCCCAGAGCGAATCAATTCTGGTACAAGTACACTTACATGGAGGAAATGTTGGAAAACATAGCGGGAGCGAGGCAAGTTTTCGAACGCTGGATGGAGTGGGAACCTGCGGAGCAGGCCTGGCAAACTTACATAAACTTCGAACTGAGATACAAAGAGATCCAGAGAGCTCGGACCATCTACGAGCGCTTCGTCATGGTCCATCCTGACATAAAGCACTGGATAAAGTACGCTCGCTTCGAAGAGGCCCACGGGTTCATAAACGGAGCTCGCCAGGTCTACGAGCGCGCCGTGACCTTCTACGGGGATGAGAGTCTCGATGAGAAATTGTTCATAGCCTTCGCCAAGTTCGAGGAGGGTCAGAGAGAGCACGACCGCGCCAGAGTCATCTACAAGTACGCTCTGGATCACATTCCCAAGGACAGGACGCAGGAGATTTACAAAGCGTACACGATACACGAGAAGAAGTATGGAGATCGTTCGGGGATCGAGGATGTCATAGTCAGCAAGAGGAAGCGACAGTACGAGCAGGAGATCCAGGAGAATCCTTCGAACTACGATGCCTGGTTCGATTATCTGAAATTGGTCGAGTCGGAGGGAAACGTCGAGACGATGAGGGAGACGTACGAGAGGGCAATAGCGAATATTCCTCCGATGAAGGAAAAACAGTACTGGCGACGTTATATTTATTTGTGGATAAATTACGCCTTGTTCGAGGAACTCGTCACCGAGGACATCGACAGGTGTCGGGAGGTTTACAGGATTTGCCTGCTCGAGGTGATTCCTCACAAGCAATTCACGTTCTCGAAGATGTGGCTGTTGTACGCCAAGTTCGAGATCAGACAAAAAAATCTCACGAACGCTAGGAAAATTTTGGGTATGGCTCTGGGAGTTTGTCCTCGGGATAAATTATTCCGCGGTTATATAGATCTTGAGATTCAATTGAGGGAGTTCGACAGATGTCGGATACTTTATGAGAAATTCCTCGAGTTCGGACCGGAGAATTGTACGACCTGGATGAAGTTCGCGGAGCTCGAGAGTCTTCTCGGAGACTCGGAACGCGCTAGAGCTATCTACGAATTAGCGATTTCGCAGCCACGTCTGGACATGCCGGAATTGCTCTGGAAAGCGTACATCGATTTTGAAATTGCTAAGGAAGAACCGGAAAACGCGAGGAATCTTTTCGAAAGACTTCTCGAGCGTACTCTTCACGTTAAAGTGAGTCAACGAATTTTTAAAGCAATTTTCGTTATTTTTTCTTTCATTGAATTACATTTTTTATTGAATTCAGGTCTGGATTGCGTATCAAAAATTCGAATTGGAAAATCCCGTCGTTGAGGAAGGAATCGACAGCGTCGTTTTGGCCAGACGGATCTTCGAGCGAGGAAATTCGGCCCTCAGGTCGAGCGGCGACAAGGAAAGTCGAGCGATGTTGCTCGAAGCCTGGCGAGACTTTGAGCTCGAGAGAGGCGACGACGAGACTCGCGCTAAAATCATGCAAAAGATGCCGCAGAGAGTTAAAATTCGCAAACGCGTCGTCAGCGACGATGGAGTACGTATTTTCGTTAAAATAAAATCGATCTACCATTTATTTATAATTTATTTAAATATAAAAAAATATAATTTTCTTCGTCATATTTATGAAATTTTTTTTCATCAGATCGAGGACGGTTGGACCGAGGTATTCGACTTCATATTCCCCGAGGACGAGTCCCAGCGACCGAACCTTAAATTTTTGGAAATGGCCAAGGCATGGAAGAAACAAAAATCCACTGGAGACTCCGAACAAGCGGCTGATACGAACGGGAGTAATCAAACAGATCCGAGTTGACTATCGAAAAAATGTCATCACTAAAATCTTTTTTTACCACGATTCTGTACAGTTTATTAATCAAATTCCTTTAATTTTTATTTCTCCAGTTTTTTCGGACTCAAATCTTTTCATTTGTAAATAATCGAATTAAAAATACATTCATGAAAATTAGCAATTTGTTTTTTCAAAGTATCGTTTCCAGTTCTAAAAAAACTTGCGCAGAATTTCATAGTTATTTTAAAAAAAAAAATATTCACGAAAATTTGCCGTTTTTTTTAAATCTCGATTTTGGCGCTAAAAAAACTTGCGCAGTATTTCATCATTTTTTACCGTTGTGCGCACATTTCGTTGCTTCAAGCATTGATAAACAAATACAAGACTTCCCAACTTTTCAATTTTATTTTAATATTTCGATGACAGAGAGCGCTCCGAGCGCAAGTGACCGGTCAGACAAAAAATTGACCGCTACTACTTACTGAACGCGTGTATTTCTATTACTATATATATGAGAAATCTGCGACACCAGCGCCGTCGGTGGCGAAAATTTGAACTTTATCGATTCAAATTTTCGATCTCACAAATTCTTCACGATTCTCATCTCTACACCAAATTTCTATGCCAAAATACTACCACACATTCGTTCGCTGCACACGGTAAAATTTTCGACCGCTCATATTTTGTTGTAATAACAATATTCCTTGTGTTCCGAAAATAGTGCCGAATCGAGAAAAATCATTGACCCCGACAATTCAAGCGGTCTTTGTTACCTCCGAGGATCGATAATTTTATTTTCGTCGCGCGTTCGATCGTGAGAAAAAAAAAGTAACAGGACTCTTTGAAAGAAAGAAGAAAAAAAAAAGTATCAGAACGGGCCGATGGCCGGGTGATGCATATCACGAGAACTCGGAAGAGCTTCTTGAGGCGTCAACGAGACGGCCGTACGGAGCGTACGAACGTCGATCTCGTCCCTCAAATTTCATCAAACGAAAATTGATCTCGGCAAATCCAAAATCTTGAAAATTCAAAATCTAGAAAATTCCGAGAGTACTCGCGATTCGTGATCGAGAAACGGAATATAAACGAAAAAAAAAAAAACGAATTTATCCCGGAGGTCGCTTCCGAGGGCCGTTCTCGCCTGCATTCGACGAAAACACTGTATGGAATTGTGTTCGCATCGTCGCCTGTATATGCGCGGGCCTCGCGAGCGCGTGTGCGCCTGTGTGCACCTATGTGAGCGTATCACTCGCACAGTAATCGAGAAACGTGGATTATTATAAGAACGTCTCGTACAACATGACGGACACGGCAACGGCGGCGTCAAACACCCCGAAGAGGGCGAATTTCTCCGCCCTGACGGTCACGAATCCGAATGGAGTCAACAAAATATCACCGAGCATGGCAATCGCCAAGCCAGGCTCGGCGAGGAAACTCGTCATCAAAAATTTCAAGAGTAAGAAACATTTATATGCTCGTCTCGTAATTTATAACCTACAAAATCAGCTGTCCGATTCTGTGTTTTTTTTTTTCGCTGCGTCCTTCGATCATTAATCTCTCTGCGATTTGACGTTACATCACGAGCTATTTTTTACGTTTCGCTTGTATTTCGTTTGGTTTTTATTTTGGCTCGGGATCGATTCAAAGAATTTTCCCGTTGCGAAATTTTTTTTTTTTTTTCGCGAGGGCTTTTCCCGTTTGCCAAGGACGACGAATTCAAAAATAGAAACTCAGAGCACGCAGCTCTCGTTTGGCGAGAATTGGAAAATGTTTTTTTGAGAGAAAAAACATTCATGCGAGATTTTCAATTATTTTCAGACAAGCCGAGACTGCCGGAGAATTATCAGGAGGAGACGTGGGAAAAATTGAGAGAGGCCGTCGTCGCCATACAGACGAGCAAGAGCATACGTTATTCCTTGGAGGAATTGTATCAGGCCGTAGAGAATATGTGCAGCCACAAAATGGCATCCACCCTGTACGCCAATCTCACCGTACTGACGGAATCTCACGTCAAAGCTAATATAGAACAATTTTTGGCCGAGTCCATGGATCGTCACATATTCCTGAAGAAAATGAACGAGTGCTGGCAGTCGCACTGTCGCCAGATGATCATGATTAGGAGTATCTTTTTGTACCTGGATAGAACTTATGTTCTTCAGAATCCCAGCATATCCTCTATTTGGTGAGAATGGATGAACAGTGAATGAGATTTTTTATTCTTTCGCTGCTTGTTTTTAATTTTTTTTTCGATATATTGAAATATTTCTTCTGGCAAATTTTATTGAGAATACTCAATAAAAAGTTCCCTCAGAATTTGAGCTATTAATATTAAGTACTCGCCCTCAGCGTGTGAATATTTTTTGTATTTAAAATACACGTGAGTTTAAACACTTTTTTTTCAAATATTCATAGTTCGGTGATATTTTGTGCTATCGACTCGTTCGAGACCGCAAATTGCTCAGGATTACACGCTCTACAAAAGTGCATATTGCGATGTAGCTGTGAGTTAGAATGGTGAGGCAGATTTTGCTCGTAAATTCATGAAAAAGGCAAATGCACAAGTCAAAGCTTATTATCTCCGGAAATATCGATCTGAGCGATTCGGCTCAAAGGGCTTTTTTGTAGCAAATTAAATTTGCTATCAATTTGTCATTTACGTTTTTTCTGTAAGTTTAGCCATTTACGAAATATCATCAAAGAAACAAGAAATTCCGACAAAAACTGACTTTAGTGACTCGTACAGCCTCACCATTCTAAGTTACAGCTACATCGCAATGGGCACTTTTGTAGAGCGTGTAATCCTGAGTAATTTGCGCTCTCGAACGAGTCGATAGCATGAAATGCTACTGAACTATGAAAATTTGAAAAAAAAAGTGTTCAAGTTTACGTATATTTTAAATAGAAAATCTTTAAGCTCTAAGGGCGAGTTTAATATTAATATTAATCGCTCAACTTTTGAGGGAACTTTTTTTTGAGTATCCTCAAAATTTCATGCCGGGAGTGAAGAAAAAAAATATTAGCCCAAAAAAGCACCCTTAAGGTATTATTCGTTTGATCTGAAATTAATTACTAATTATTTATATGGATATTTTCCTTTTTTTTAGGGACATGGGATTACACCTCTTTAGACTTCACATTGTACTCAACAATTTGGTGCAAACTCGCACGGTAGAAGGACTATTAATGCTAATAGAGAAAGAGCGTCAGGGTGACACCGTAGATCGTACACTTCTCAAATCATTGCTCAGAATGCTCTCAGACTTGCAAATATACCAGGAGGCCTTTGAAAATAAGTGAGTCTCAGCTAAAAAAGCTTTTACGTGCTCACAAATATTCATTTATCGTTTTGCATCAATACTTAAGGTATTCCTAGCGCGAGGGGAGGTGTCGAAATTTTGATTTCGTTTTTTCTCACATTCCAAGTGGACTCAGCATTTAAATCCATTGGGAAAAGTTATTGCAAATCAATTAAAGAAAAACATACTGAAAATTCAAATCGATCCTACGTAAAGTTTATTTGTTATATAAAAAACAAAATCATAAAAATTTTTGTCTTCAAATTTTTGTAAAAAACTAATTGAAGCTTCTTTGATGTTATATAAAAATGTGTGCAAAATTTCAATAGGCT
>JAPYYX010002665.1:0-14488 GCA_030522605.1 Cremastinae sp. B BG-2022a
AACAGCTGATGACGACGAAGTCAATTGATCAACTTTATCTTAAATATTATTCTCCTGATAACTTTTTGACAGTAATTCTCGGTGGAATATTTTGAAGTATAGTAACAATTATTTTTCCTGTGATCCAAAACAGAAAAGAGTAACTTTTTCAAAAATTCTTTACGCGGCGACTCTCATATATATTTACGAGCCCATGTACTGAACTGTAGTAGAAAATTTAACTCCTAATACATACGTTGTTGAATTTATGTTAAAGATGAACTGGAGGTACGATACAATCCCTGATGAAAAGGGCTTTTCCATATACTGAATTGTTAAAATTTAGTCTCTGTTTTTCTGTTAGAAAGTTGGAACTTTTTATGGTGATGTTTAGAATGATATTATTAGAATGGTATAAAATTTGTTTTTAATATTTTCAAAAAAAATGTAAATTCTCTCTTCTGATAATTCGAGAGCTAGAGCTATCTTTTTTTTAAAATGAGAATTGTATTTATCAGAGATACGAGATAAAAATACCCTTTGACTGAAAGACCAGATGGACAATACACCGCAAAATCAGGAGTAAATCAAATTTAGCGAGCTTCGAATTTTTTTATCTCCCGATCTTGGTCATTATGAATCATATCGTCGACTTCACCACCCGGAGCGAGTACTGTGTAAATAACGCGCAAAGCCAGGGGGACGGCTTCGTAATCGCTTCACCCTTTCGACTTTTCAAACCCGATCCGTTACACTGGAGAGATTTTAATAGGGAGATCTTAATAAAGAGTCTAAAATGAAGAATATATATGGAGAGATTTTTCGAGATAGTAAACGAAAATAATCCTTGAGGACACGAGTAAGCCACTACGTTAAAGTTAAAATCTGTTTAGCATATTTAAAATATAGTACTATAATATTACAAAAAAATATATTTTATTATAAACATTTTTTACAAAGGTGACGCTCAACGTTTGTCCTCCTAAACTTGAAAAAATCAAAATTAAAAAAATGTCACTGCATGTAATAAAACAGACAATATTCATCCTCTGAATTTAAAAAAATCTCGGGACATTAAAAATAAATAGAAAATACGAGAAACTATACGATTATAAAAACAACTATATTTTATTATAGTAATAAAAAAATCTCACTAACTACATAAAAAAAATTAATATTTTTCCTCCAAAACTCAAAAAAATCTCTCCCAATTTCGCACAAACGAAAAAAACTTATACTTAAAATATAAAAAAATATGTTCCGTCTTTGTGCAGAATGTAAAAAAAAAATGTTTCGTCTTTGTGCAGATTCAACTGGAAATACGTCGTTGTATGTATAGGCGTGGAGGAGTGAATCGAGGGATGCTGTTTCGTGAGATGTCTGTACATTCACGTGCATTTCAGGTCTCTCTATACACGTATCTGGTGACTGGCTCAATAGACGACATTGCCGTTCATACATTCATACGTCTTTGTACGGACGAGTGACAAACGTACATACGGAAAAACAGTTATAATTTTATACAAACACACACCTACAGCAATATTCATATATATTTATACAATATATTTCCATTTATGTTACATTTCAATTTTACTTCTATATTTACGTATAATTATATAATATATTTATATTTTATAAAAAATATGTTTATGAATTATATAATATATAATATATTATATATGATATTTTTATGTCTGCGTACATTTTTGGTATTTATATATTTTCATACCTATGTATATATTTTTATGTTTCCATATTTGTATATGTATGTTTATATATTTCTCTTTGACTATATTTTTATCCTTTTCTAAATAGAGAGTGAGCGGGAGCGAGAGAGGGAGAGAGAGGTCTTGCAGCTTCCGTTGAGTTCGCGTGAAAGGATGCCCCAATAATATTCCATTCAGGGAAGCCAAGCCTCCCGTACCCCCGTTCAATCCACAGCGGCTGAGAGTCTCGAGTCTCCCCCGGCGTTTCCTCCGAGCCGGGCGCGAGCCCGAGCCGGGACCGGCCCGCGTTCGCTTTCCATCCCCGCAAACCCTCTTCTCTCCCTCTCGCGCTCTCTCTTTTCCTCCTCCTCTGATTCTCATTCCTACTTCTCCCTCTCCTCCCCACCACCCATTGATTTTTCATTCGTCCGCTTTTCAATAGTTTGTTATGAGCTTTTCCTTCGGCGACCAAAGCGAGACTTTTTCTTTTCTCTCTCTTTCTCTTTCTCCCTTTTTCCCCATACGGGACAAAGACGCAACTTTTCCCCCTCCTACGCTCTCTTTTTATTCATCTCCGCGTTCTTTCATCCTTTTTCATTTCTTTTTACATCCTCCCCCTCCTCCTCTTCTCCGTCCGCTGTCATTTAATTCAGAGCATTCACAAATGTCACTTGTAATTTCTACGTTATTAATTCTTTTTTTCTGAGTTCGTAATTTTTTTTTTCATAATTATCTATTGATCATTGAACAATATTCACTTTTAGGATTTGAATTCAGTACTGTATTCATACATTAATATTAAAAAGTTTTATTTTGAGGTACTACGAAAAGATTTGTTTGCAGTCAAAGGAAACCCCGTATTTTTTTATTTCAATTATTATTAATTTTATTTTATGCAATGTTATTAATAACACAAAATCAAATTATATGAACAAAATAAAAAACATATATGCATCATCATTATAATTTGTTAATTGATTGTTTATTATAGTAAATTTTTCAATAATTTGTCATATTGCAAGGTGTCAAAAAGATTTTTTGCATTATTAAATACAATATTGAATTTATGTTGAAAATTGAAACATTAGAAATTAAATTAAATCCAAAAGGAAATTGCTGCATAAAGGTCCTCTTCTCTTCGAGACTGATTCTTTATTAGACCTCCCCCCCCCAAAGGCCATTTCATTGTACTGCATTACGTCTTGGGGGGAAGAGGGGGGGGGGTCACCCAATCACCCCCTGGAGGCTTCGCCCCTGGACCCAGTACAATTTGAACAAGCCAGCACAGGCAAGTTCAAGGAGTGGGAAGAAAGTTTCAAGAAATGAAAAAAGGTTTGCGACCAAGTACCATATGCTTACGCCCCTATGTCTGTATAAAACAAGACAAAACGAAAGAGATAAAAAAGAAGATGGGGCCATTTTGCTTGATAATTATCATTAATATTTCAATAAACTTCACCCGAACAAACTCAATTTAATCAAACCCATATCCTTTATTATCCATTAGGTGACAGAATTTCAGATTTGTTAAAATCACGAACTTTTGATCCTCAATTTCTTTTAGGGGTAGAATGAGGGAGGGGGGTTCCTCCGCTACGAATCTTCCACCCCCCCCCCCCCAAGTTTTATAGTATTTTTAGCATTTTATAGGAAAAAAAAATATTAAGAAAAAAGTTAATTTTTTTAAATCATCAAATATATAGTGTACTGATCTTATCTTTATCTTATATATTCGTAACAATTATATTCTTTATTACAGACACTTATACCACCAGTACCAGTCAAAATGACTGGTCCAAGCTGGTAAATCTATTATTTCAGTCGTGAACGTACATAGTGAAATTGAAACGATAAAAAAAGAATCGAGTCGAAAGAACAATAAAACAATTCTAATAAGCTCATATCCGTAGAGCGTATCAAATTTTTTTCTCTCGGTTTATCGCAAGTGCATTTTTCACTCATTTATTATTATCCATCGAATCGAAAATTCGGTAACGGTGGGGGGTTAGAAAAAGTTGACTCTCTCATTGCTCGGGGGGAAAGATCGCGGGGTGGCTCGCGGGGGATCGAGAAAGCGTGTGGCCCCGATTGAGGAGGGAAGGGGCGCGGAAAAGGGAGAGAGTAAAAAAGGCATCAGCAGCAGCAGAGCAGGGAGGGCGAGAGACGGGGGCGGCGTATTGGTGAGAGGCAACAATGGGCTGTTCCGCGAGTCTCGACAATGCTGTGTGGGCTCGCCTGACTTTTCTTTGCGTGTCAAATGACTGAAAAGCCGCGCAAGAGAAAAAAAGAACAAGAGAGAGAGGGAGAAAGAAAAAGACAAAACCAGAGAAATTGACAGTGAGGAGAGAACGCAAAAAAAAAGGACACAGAGAAATATATAGACACTGAAAAGAAAACGAGAGAGAAAAATTGACAGCGAAGAAAGAAAAAGCGAGTGAAAAAAAAATAAGAGCGAGAAAGAAATAAAAATAAAAAAGACCAGGAGACATGTGTATGTATATATCTATATGCTTTGTGTAATAATATATCTATCTATACATATATACTTATTGCTTATATGTATATAAAATAAAAAGTGAAAGAGAGAAGAGAATGATAAAGAAGCGGGGATAGAGATTGCGCGAGAATATGAAGGCTGTCGACGTATAGGGGGGCAAATGGCGATGTTCTCTCTCTCTATGTCTCTGTCGTTTTGTACGGTTGTCTCTCTCTGTTGTGGAAAAGGCTGAGGAACGGGAAAGGGTGCTGGAGGGGTAGCCGGGCGGTAGAGGGACTAGCAGGGCCATGAAAGGCTCGCTTTGTTTGGAAACAATGCCGATACTCGGCTACATCCTCATCTCTATTCTTCGTCTTGATGCAGCATCACCGCCGACGACGAGACTCCCGTCGCTTGGCACGGCAACTTGCGAAAAAAGAAATTGCTGGAGTGGTGGGGACGCAGGAGAAAGGTGTAGGAGGAGAACGGAAAATATAAAAGAGAGGGAGAGAGGGAAAATGTTTCAGCGGATTTTTTGGATAAGGGATGAACGATGGAAAAATTGAACAATTAAGAGATTTCGATGCGTGTTTCTATGAAGGATCGATGTAAGGGTTGGTGTAAATATTAGAGAATGATAAAGGATGAGAAAAATATGAAGATTGGGGTGGATGAAAAAATAATTTTTTTCCTTACAAACAGGCTCAACATATTCGTTTCGGTGGACAAAAATTGCTATGATAATATGAGCCCTTGATATTAATATTAAGATTTTTTTTTTTTTTTTATGATTTTTATAACTTTTTAAACGACTGATTGAATAATAAAGCGCTATACATGCATATTTTTGTAGAGAACTAAACTCTCTACAAGAGAGGTTGGATACATTTTTTCACGTTCAAAAGTTATTCATGATTGAAGTGCAGTTTTTTTTTTATTTGATCGAATTTCGTATATAACACCGGAACTGTTGGTTATAATGTCAAAATAAAAATCAAATTTTTTTCAAACATGAATTGGACTTCTGATAAATCTCAACCTATGATTTTTTATTGAATTAAATAAATAAATAAACGCTTTTAAAAAATTTATTAACAGAATTCGAATTGAGATTTTATGCGTAGCAGAGCATAGTAGAGTGTTGCTAAATTCGACTTAAAAATTTTATGCATAAAATAAAATTTTAAGAAATTTTTTAAAAGCTTTATATTTATTTGATTCAATGAACAAATCTTTGGTCAACGTTTTTCAGAAGTATCCAATACCGGATCTAATGGTTTTATAGTCAAAATGAAGATCAAATTTTTTGTCAAACATAAATTGGACTTCTGATCAATGTTTAACAATGTTTTTTTAATGAATTTAAAATAAATATAACGGATACTCGTGCATATTATCTATAACTATAGTTATGAAATTATTCATTAGAAATGATAGAATTCTCAATCACGAACAAAACAAAATTCATTCTCCATGTCCTTATGAAACTTGTTCAAATGTATAATGCTCATAATCGTCATCGGAGTGTAAAGGCTCGCACTAAAATACGAGAAATCTGAAAAGCACGTACACAAAATCGTGCGAGTTTCGAGAGTGCGTTTTGTGTTCACATGGTCCATAGAATTTTCGAACAAGATAAAAAGAAAGAAGAAAAAAAAACAAAAAGGGGAAAATGGGAAAGTCCAGAATCGACGATAGAAAAGAGAGAGAGAGAGAGAGACACAAAAAGTTAAAAAAAGACGAAAAGTGTGTGCAAAGCGCGACGAATAAGGCACAGTATAGAGGAATGAGGAAAATGAAGAAGCAAAAATAGAAAGAGATGGAAAATGAAGAGAGAAAATAGATGAGATGAGAGGGGATAAGAGGAAGCATCACAAGGCGAGAGAATATGTTATACGTGAGCCAAAGCTCGTTCGTTCGTACGTAACTGCGGGCAGGAAAGAGAGAAAGAGAAGTCGAGGATAGTGAAGAGACGATGGGGTGGTTGGGTAAGCAGGGGGAGGGGGGTTGGAGCGAGCGGGGCTAGGGTGAGTGAGAGAGAGAGAGAGAGCGGGAGAGAGGGGGGCGAAGAGTGGGTGGTTTGAGGAAAAGAGAAGGGGGCAGAGCGGTACAGAATAGACGAATTGTTCAGCGAGGCAGGGGCTTTTGTCTATTTTACGTCGAGTTCCAAGGGCTTCCATTCAGAGTCGTGAAAGCTCTGAAATATATTCTCTCTCCATCACAGATACGTGCCGGGACGAGCCACTCCACGAGATATTCCGTGTCGAGGAGACCAAAATGTCTCAAATATTGTGTACGTAGATGAAATGGAGATGATTTTTCGGAATGTCCGATATGTGTTGGGCGAGGGGCGATATGAATTTCGATCGGACGGAATTGAGAAATTGAAATGATAAAAGATCGCAAAAAGCAAACAATGTTGAATTGTCGTCCAGTGTATAAGTGTAGTTATCTTCGAAATTAAACAAAACAAAAAAGTCAAGAGAAAATTGAAAAGCTCCCGAAAGCTCAAGAAAATATAAATGGAGCTTGCGGTAAAATTATCCGAAAGCTTATTATTACATTACATTGGAACTTCATCATTTTGACGAGAAACAATTGTTTTACAAAATTTTTGAAAAGCTCTTGAAAGCTCAGGATAAGATATATGAAAGCTTTTCATTACATTATACACGAATTTCATTGTTTGTTTTGTTCAGAATAAAAAATTTATGAAAAAATTGAGAAAAAAGTTTTTGGAAAAATAAAAAAGCTCCTGAAAGCTCAGAATAAAATAATTGAAGCTCGGGATGAAGTTTGAAGCTTTTTGTAATAGTTGGAATAATAAAATATGTATAGCTTTAATACATGAATATCAAAGTTGTTTTGAAAAGTTAAAAACAAATTCAAAGCTTCAGCACATGAAAATTATAGGATTAATAAATCATAGTGATTTTCCCAACAAATTTTTTGCACTTTTCGCATCAACAGAAATAATACTTCACTAATTACTATAAACATAGTAGCCATACAAAAAATAGTATGGCCAGTGAAAATTAATAGTTTATTGTAACACTAGACGTAACAGAAATTAATAGTAATCGTATTAGTAGTAACTTTTGTCCGTCTTAACAGGCTTAAAATGCGAACTTTCTTCTCAGGCATGTTGAGTTTTTTACATTTTATTTTATGAAATTCGAAAAAATTTGCAAATTTAATCTATCTCGGTGACATTAAATTTTGAACACAGTAAAAGTGCATAGTAATAGTTGCATAATAATAGTAATAGTTAGACCAGTGAATAGCAACATACAGAGATTGTAATAATAATAGTAGATTTGGTTGATATTACTAAAAATATCAATTTTATATCATTTGAAATTTTCGAGAAAATTATTGTACACATTTTACGAGACCTTTGAAAAATAATCATACGGAGTTCCAAAATATGATTATCGAAATTGTTTCATCAACCTATCGTTTTTCACACTTTCTCATTCTTCGGACGTCGAAGGGTGAGTGAAAAAAGAGATGGAAAGAGAGAAAAATAAAACAAGAGACATCCGAAGAGAGAGAAAGGAAATGAGAGAGAGTGAGCGAGAAGGATGGACGTGTATCGGTTAAGTGCGCCGGTCGTGAAAAGAGAGGGAGATGAGGAAGGAGGAAGAGAGAGGGAAATTGCAAAACAATGAGGCGTCGTGAGGGTAACACAATGCGAGGGACAATAGGCCTGATAATGTGCCAGCCGGGGAGAATGGACGCCTAGACAAAAGAGTGGAATAAGGGCGACAGAGAGAGCGAGCTTGCGAGAGAGAAAAAGTGAGAAAGACGGACCTGCGGTACCTGCGCCAGGTCGCGTGCCACCCTGACCTCCCGACCCCCACTTTTAACCACCCGGAAGGGCGAAGAATCGTCAAATAACATATGTACACATAACCAGAAAAATGATCAATCAAATATTTTTTTAAATCGAATGTTTAACTTAATATTTTATTGCATATTTATAAATACAATCATATTGCATTCAATTATAAGCCCTATGTATAATCATTGTTATCAATATCATAGTATCTAACATAAAATCACAAATATCTGTATATAATGTCTGAAAAATTGAGAACGCTAAACAATAAATGGCGAATAATACAAAAAATCATGAAACGACAATCACGTCATCGACTATTATTTAACTCTTGAAACAAATATAGATTGGACTACGTTCTTCAGTGATTTAAAAAATGTTTTTTACAAGAAATGAATGCAAGTAATTTATGTTAACTAACAAGATGTTGAAATCACTTTTTCGGTGCATTTCCTCAGAAAATAGATAAGATATCAACGACCATGCATCCATCGACAGTCCCCATCACTATGGTTTCCATATGGTTTTCATATGGTTTTCATATGGTTTTCATATGGTTTTCATATGGTTTTCATATGGTTTTCATATAGTTTTCATATAGTTTTCATATAGTTTTCATATAGTTTTCATATAGTTTTCATATAATTTTCATATAGTTTTCATATAGTTTTCATATAGTTTTCATATAGTTTTCATATAGTTTTCATATTGTTTTTACATAGTTTTCATATGGTTTTCATATAGTTATCATCTATGAAACCAACAAAGATTCAGAGTTAATCAAGGACAAATCTTTTTTTTGTATGATAAAAAACTTTGCGAATTAGTATGTAAGCAAATTAAAAAAGGTATTCCCGCACAAATTCGTTTAAAAAAAATTACCAAAAACATCAAATTTAAGCCAATATTGATAACCGCTTACAATATAAAAACGAATTGAAATTTCTATTCAAAATGGGAGCTATAGTGTTGAGTAGTCTTACTAACAATTTTTGAAATTACAAAAATTTGATTTTTTGAATCTCCTAACCCTATCTTTTCTTAACATTCTGCATTTTATTGAATTTTGAACACTAAACATATTTATTAAAATCGCAGTTACATGAAGTAACATAAACAAATATCAAAATCAAACTGCAAACATACAAAAAAATATAATAACTATATCATATTAATGCTCGTTCAATTTAACAAATATTAATAATACATATCTCTATACATATAGCCCCTACTTTAAGAGAAAGAGTTAAAGGATAAGATACGACGGAAAATAAAAAAAATCGAGGCGGTGGAGCTTTTTTGCGAGCTTTTTGTACAAAGTCCGTTGGTCACTCCGCATACATTTTCCTTCTTTCGAGGCGCGGAACGCCGCGCGGGAATTCTCCCCACCCTTGTAACCCGGAGCCGCGCGCGCTCTGGCTCCCGTGACGTCATCGCATTGTTAGACGAGCAAGCATTGTAGTCACTATTGTGAGTCTCCGCCATTATTCTAAGACAATCGTCCGACACAATGAGACGGACGAGAAAGAGAGAGAAAGAGTCTTTTCTCCCTCCCTTTCTCTCTCTCTCTCCCTCTCTCTTGATTTTTTCCCTTTGTATGCTTTTATATGTGTATATACGTATGATACTAAAATACAACAATGTTGTGGAAAAATAGAAGCAAGTACATTCATGGGTTTTTATTTCAAGAAACAATAATCAGAAATTCAAGATATGATCATCATAACTGGCCTGATATCTAATAATGTAACTATATCTTGCAAAAATCTTCACAAAAACGCGAAAATTAAAAATTCTCTACGTCTGCCAACCTGTTGGTCGATATATAGCGATGTTAACGAAAAATAGAGAAAAGCAATTCACGAAATCTAGTAATTTTTTTACGTTCTTTTGGTGTCTAGATATTTGTTCTCTACAGATTATTCCCACAATATTGAGTAATTAAATATGAAAAATTGACGATATATTCCTTTCGATCTGAAGAATGGCTGATTGGTCCAATTTTTTTATAAGAACTCATTTATCAGTTAATAAACCCATAGTTACGAAATTTAGTAACTTTCTTGGTCGTGATTCCTCTAATACAAACCATAAAAATACAGTGATACAAATTAGATCAATAAAAACTGTAATTCCGTGACGGAAAATCAAAGAACAAGAAAATAAACTCGCCTCTGTTCAAGAGCAAAAGGGAAAACTAAAGAGAGTAAAATCTGAATTCTAAGTGGTCACAGTGGACGGTCGTCGCCTGTGGTGCGGAGCGAGCGGGTGGAGGAAGAAACGCGTGGCCGCTGGTTGTCCTGGGAGAGCGCGAAAGAGAAAGAGAGAGAAAGAGAATTAGAGAGAGGGAGAGAGAGAGAGAGAGAGAGCACTTCGTCGCAAAAGAGTTCGCGAAAAAAAAGAAGAAGAAAAGAAAAAGAGGAAAAAAAAGGAAGAAAAGAAAAAGGGGAAGACAAGAAAGAATAAATAAAAAGTGGAGCGAGAATGAGAAAAGAGAGAGAGAGAGAGAGAGAATGGTAACGCAATGGCGGGGTACATTGTGTCGGGGGCTCGCTTGATACTTTATTCCGGTATAAAGGAACTCTCGTGAACAATGGGCGAGAACGCGGAAGAATGGAATGGTACTAAAGGGAAAGGAGAAAGAGAGAAATAGAAAGAGAGAGAGAGAGAGAGAGAGAGAGAGAGAGAGTCTCGGGGCTTACCCCGCGCCAGTGTGAAGACTCATCACTCTGTAAACAATGCACGCTCCGCATAACGGGGTGGGGATTGGGATAGAGAGTGACTCAAAGAGTGGATCGTTGAAGATCCATCCTATATCTCTTTCTGTTTTATCTACATTTTCATACGTCTCTGATGTCTATATCGCTCTATCGCGTTCTCTCCTGGTTGCTTCTTGTTATTTACTTACACCATTATATTGCGTTGTATATTCGGTTATGTATTTCTTTGTTCATTATTTTCGATGCATCAATTATTTTTTTAAAATATGATTGATGGTACCGAACGCGGTGATGGCACAGAAAATGACCCCAACACTTCGGGGCCATTTTCTGGAACTTGGCATTTTCTCAGTTTCTAAGGATACCCTTGCGGACCATGTGACTCAAATCAGCAACTGAACATGTAAAGTAATGGCAAATTTTATCTGGGGAGACTATTTTGAAGATAATTCGATGGCAATTGGCGTTCACGATCTTTGACATTATATGGGACAGTGGGCAAAGTTTCGAGAATCTTCACCGTATAGAAATCTAGATAATATAATTATACACAATCACACCTTTTAACATGAGCTCTTATGATGCATTATAAAAAGTTGCGATTTTCGAAAATAAATATTTCAACTTCTAGACGGTCAATCTTGTACAAATTTCAGCAAAAGTTGCGTATTATATTTGTCGCACTATAAACCAAATTTCATTAAAAAATCTTTGAAAATAATTTTTATATGAGACACGGAAGAACCTCCTCAAGAGAGGGCTCAGACATTCTTCACATAAGGAAATAGTAATGTAGGCATATTGATGGTTTTTGATAAAAAAATGATGAGAAAAGGTCTCACATTTGCTTTCCAAATTTTTTTTTTTATTTTTGGAATCATATCCTTCGACAATCCACTATAAAAAAATTAATATTTTCATAAAAAAAGGGATTTTTTTTCGAAAAAATGCAAAAATCGTTTGAAACATTTTTTTTCCTATTTATAATAGCGATTTTTATTAGAACAAATGTATCATTCTTGGAAGATAATTATACAGAAACTTGTCTGAACGTTTTCACATCATCTATAAGAAAATGAATGTTCCTAACTATAAAAGTGATCTAAAACCATTAAAAGTCTAGGGGTGTGTGTAACCCCAGTATGACCTAATTTTGCTGTATATATACGAGTATATATCTCATAATTTTTGTTTAAACACTAAATAAATTTCTAATTTTTTAAGTAAAGAAGTTCATCAAAGTGCTTATGCTCATGGAAAAAAGCAAATGACGTGCTTAATATAAATTAGACACTCTCTTGGTGTCATATATGGAAAAACAATGTCTCATACAATGCACGCAAGCAGCTATTTCTGACAGAGACTTCCAATGGATAGCAGGTGATATCTTACATATTTGCTAAGGAAAGGAGCCAAACAAATTTGATCACATATTTGAGAGCAATGGCAGTCACGTGACCATCCAGATTTCGTAAATTATGGATTTATCAATTAATAAATGAATTGTCATCAAAAATCGGACCGTATATCCTTTCTTTGCATCGGGAAGAATATATCACCATTTTTTTGTGCCGAATTTTTCAACATTGAGGGAGAAATCTGTATAGAGAAAAATCCCAGGGTGTCGGCGCAAAGAACAGCGATACGGTCCAATTTGATGACAATTCATTTATTAATTGATAAATCCGTAATATACGAAATCTGGGTGGTCACGCTGATGGTCAAGTGATTTCCATTGCCCTCAAATACAGATATAAAATGTACTCAAAGTCATAATAAATTACAGAAATCACTAAAAAATTCCCTAGTCCTGTACCTATATTGAATACAATATCGCCCAATGATTTTTACCACGTCATGATGGACTCATTAATTGGTAAATCTCTTTTTTCGCCAATATACGAAGGTTTTAAAAAAAATATTAATAACAATAAAAATTTTGGTGATATAATAAAAAAAACGATCTTCAAGATTACAGTAAAAAAGCCGTAAAAAAGAGTTAAAATGAAATAGAGAGAGATGCGAGGGAGAGAGAAGGAGAAGGAGAAAGAAGCTGGTGGATTCAGAGCCCGAGTTCCTGGATGCCGTCCATTCACGCAGAAATCCAACCGTTGTTACGCTCAGGGTACAAAGCTATCGCGCGAGCACGTTTCCCCTACTCTCGGCCCTCAGCGGCGGCCGGGTATTGTTGAGGAAGATAGGATTCCTTTGATTGCACGAGAGAACGCGATAGACGAGGGAAAAAAGAGACGGCGGGAGTGAGAGCAAAGTTGGTAAAAAATATATAAAAAGAAAAAAAATAGAGAATAAAAGTGGAATGGAAAATTCAGAAGAATCGCCGGCGACGCGCCTCGTCGCGAGACAAATGGACACTGCCCACCCTCTTTTCTCTCCTCTGTCCTGCTCTTCCCGCTCCCGGGCTCGCGAAACGTTCACGAGTTGCCGAGAATCTCGGTCAGACATTTTTTTTTTGGCTCGTGAAAACGTTTCAGAACGAGAAAAATCCCGAAAAAATAAGTTTTGGATTAAAATATGCAAAAAAAGAACTGAAAAAACCCTAAAAAACTATCAAATTTAAGTATATTCTAGAAAACTAGATCAAAGTCAAATACAAGAGGAATGAGCATCTTAAGAATGAATAATTGAGAAAATTTTTTTAAATATTTAATAGGATACTAAATGAAAAAACCAAAAAATTGTTAAAATCTAATAATTAGAAAATGTGTAGATAAAAATTGAATACAAAAAAATGAAGATCACAAAAAAATTTGATGAAAATAATAAAAAAACTGATCAAATTTCTGAGATATTTTATAAATAAGTAAACCATTTGCACTGAAAATTCTAATGAAGGGCAATAAAAATTCCAGAAGACACAGACGATAAAGACGAACGAAAAATGAAAAAAACAAAAAATTATAAAAGTAAAAACGAAAGCTTAAAAATATTTAGATACTCGGAGGTACGAATATAGGGAAGAAAGTGGAATGAATAAGACCAAATTGTATCCACAATGATTTCTCAGAGAGGCGCGTCTTGAATAGCCTTAATAAACTCAGCGCGAGTTGGATCCTCGCGAAAATATTTCAAACTCGTGCGCGCGTACCGCGAAGTACGTCGGGAATTTTTTTTCCTTAGAAATAGCAAAAAAGAGAGAGATGAGAGTCCCCAAACTCAGAAGCGATTGTCTGACAACCGTGAAAGAAATGCTAAAAAAAGAATAGTAATGTAAAAAAATTATAATTGGTCGAACAAAAATCCATTGTCCAAAATTCGAGTACAAGAATTTCGAAAGCGAAAAATAAAAACGAAATATTAATAAAAATATTCATGTATATTTAAAAGTATCCATTCGAAAACGTAATATTGATGTTTCAAAATGATATTGAAAACTCTACATAACACAATAAGCGCAAAAAAAAGAAGAAACGTAAAAAAATCGTCATTGGTTCGAAAATTAAAAAACAACCGAAAATTCCGATACAAGAACTAGAACTATACAAGAGCAAGAATAAATATAAACAGAAAACAAATAAAAATATCAATAAAGAGCAACTGAAAAAAGAAATGAAAAACAAAAAAATAAAACTTGACATAAAACAAAAAAAAATTTTTTTTGAAATAGGGGAGGGGAGGGGCAAAATGGGGTACTTAAAAAAATTTTTGATTCCAAGGGTTTAAATATGCTGAATTTTTTGTTTTTTAATCACAATTGAAGGAAACAAATTCAATTTTCAACTGAAATAAAATTTTCATGAGAAAA
>JAPYYX010002666.1:0-14486 GCA_030522605.1 Cremastinae sp. B BG-2022a
GCTTCTTTGATGTTATATAAAAATGTGTGCAAAATTTCAATAGGCTTCACCGACCGAAAAATCGAGATACTCGTCGTTAATGTCGTGATATTTAACACGAGCTCTTATGGGAGGTTGCGGATAAATGACGATTTTCAAGGATAAATATCTTGATTTTTCAATCGGTAACAGCCCCGAAATTTTGCACAGTTGTATATATGACATCAAAGGATGTTTCAGAAAATTTTCGTTGAAATCTGAAGATAACTCTTTCATGCAAGGAATACCTTAAATAGTTAAAATTGAATGATCAGAATTGCATAGTAAAGATTTCATGCACCGTGTATTTTATAAAAACAGGAACTCACTAATCTAAAATCTATAACTTTCTAAACTAAAACTAACTAAATAGCTTTCGATCATGGAAACTTACCAACGGTGGTTAGCAACATGTTGTCAAGGAGAAGAGCGATGACAACAATCACGATGACTAATCTTCGTGATTCTCGACATCTCTGTAACCATCCTCTCCACGATCCTCCAGCCATGTTAATCCTTTATATCAGCCAGTCTGACCACCGACCTGTGAACACAGATTTCATTTTCCTCTCTCAAATGATTTTTCAAATTCTATATCTTTTTTCATAAAAATAATGGTAAATATTCAATTATGATATTTTCCGTGAATTTTTTTTTAATTAACGTTTTTTTGCATTTTAAAGGGTTAGACCCGTTCGAATGGTAAGAAATTTATGTTTTTGGGGGATTTTATTCTATTATACAATATAAAAAATCTCCAGCTTATTGTTATCAGCTGGCATCATTTATAAAATGTTTTATGCATTCTTCTGGTCAATAAAAAGAATCAAAACATGCTTAACCCCTCAATATTCGTCAGTTTGACATTTTGACATGTCGAAACTTTTTAGTGAACGAAGCCAGTTACTTTTATTCGCGCTACTCTCGATTTTATATTGCCCCGAAGCTGTAATTTCTCTTGATGAAAGAAGAAAGAAAGAGGGTGAATATTTCATGTAGAATGTTCGAGTAGCGAAAAATAAAGATGAAGAAGAATCAATTCACCAACAACTTATCACGAATGGCTTCGACTTTGGCTCCTTCATTAAAAAAGAATAGAGAAAGGCGGAGAAAAAGGAGGTAAAGAGAGCCTCTAATCTAATAGGAGAACACGAAAGTGGAGGAATGGCGAGCCACTCAGTCACAATTTTGCGACGATTCATTTCCCGCAGCCCCGATTGAGTTTCCGACACTTTTCTTTGGTTGTCGAGGTGAAAATTTCCGTGACCTCGAAAAACTGACGATTCCTAAGACCACCGTCGATAGAGCGAACGAGAAATTCTTTCTTCTCGTATTTTTTCTCTTTCACTTTAGAATCTTTGAGACCAATATCGTTAAAAAAAAAGAAAGTACAAAAATACCAGGAGAAAATGATCTTTGAAAGACTTACGAAGTGTTCTTCACCTCGTTGTCTCGTTCTAGCGCTCCAATATGTAATTATCTCGAATAAATTAATACCTTCCAGTTGCAGTCACTTTATTACTCTTTTTTTTCTCTCAATTTTTTTTTGCTTCACTTAAACGTAAGCTTACTCTCTTTATGAAATGACCTGGTTATCGGATTCGCTCGTGCTCCCCATTTTTATTTCAATTTACATATTCTTTGTTCACTCGATGCCTCATTATCGCGTATGAATAATTTTCATTCGACATTTGCAGTTCTAAAATGCAATGATATGAAGCAAAAATATATATAACGGGGAAGTCGCAACAGTAATTAAAAAACTATATAAATATTATATTCATACACATGACGATTCTATTTCAGTCAATTTTCTGTTGTCAATAATATCAAATAAAGAGTAAAACAATGCAATAATTCATTGTTTTCATTATACTATAAGTATAAGTAAAAATGAAATGCTATTCGTTGCAAAAAATAACTGCAAAATTTCAAAATTCATGGAAAAATGAAAGTACAGTTTTTTTTATTTTTAATAGCAGCGTGCAGAAATATCGTTTAACAACTGAGTATATCAGTTGATGGTCTGTCAAAACGCATTAAACAAATTAATTACACTCCATATATAACATTCCAATCATTTTCACCTCTTTTTTTAAAAAATAGTAAATAAATCTTTAAATAATGGTAGATTTTTTGATTCGATGAAATGATCGTAATGTCGATTAATTATATTTCATATATAATCGAGATCTGACGCTCCTGTTTGTTATCGAGAGAGTCGAGGGATATTTTGGTATAAGAATTTACGTATATTGTTATCGCCTGGGGTGAACAGAGCGGTGAATTGGTCTCGAATGACGGAGAGGAAGTTCTGTCGTTGGCTTTTGGAATTGACAGCTCGCGAATATTCCATGATCGAGTGCAATTATCGATCTGTCGTCAAATGATTATCAAAAAAAAAGAACAGAAATCCATCCCCTCAAGGTATTCCGATGCCAACAACGTGAACTAAACAAAATCTCTTAAGGTATTCCTCGGGTCGCAGCATTTTCTTTAGATTTCACTGAAAATTTGCAGAAATATTCTTTGATGTCGTATTTCGTCCACCGAAAAAATTGTAAAATTTGAAGGACTTCGATTGATTCAAAAATAAAAATATTTATTCTTGAAAATCATAATTTTTTGCTATCTCCTAAAACAGCTCGTGTCAAATATTACGATATTAACGACGGAGTCCCTCGATTTTTTGGTTAATGGAACCTGTTGAAATTTTACACACATTTTTATTCAACATCAAAGAAACTTCAATCAATTTTTTTGCAAAATCTTGAGACAAACATTTTTATGATTTTGTTTATTATCTTATTTATATTATGTTTATAATAAAAAATTTTACGTAGGATCGATTTGAATTTTGAGTATGTTTTTCTTTAGTTGATTTTCAACAACTTTTCCTAATGGACGTAAATCCTCAGTCCACTTGTAATATGAGAAAAAACGAGAACAAAATTTTAACCTCCCCCATCCAAGAAATAAAGAGTAAGGGGTAGTCAATATTTTCAATAAATCGATTTCTTTTTATATTTTATTTTATTTCTTATATTTATTTGTCTCTAAAAAATATAAATTCGGTAGCACAGATTTTAATAAGAAATTGAACTGTACGAAGAATCGAAATTTGACCAAAAGTATCGTCGCTGAGGAACTTTCGAGAATGTGAGACAGAAAAAGAAAGCAAAAAGGAGCGAGAGGGAGAGAGGGATCGAGACAGAGAGTGAGAGAGAGGGAGAGAAAAACGAGGCAGATAGTCTTCTCAGTTACCATCCTTGACGAACCGGTAATAGTATTATCGCCGATAATTACAGCAGCCATCCCGGGGCAGAGCTTTCTCTCTCTCGTTCTCTATATCTCGGGATGGCGCGCAAAGTACCGGACCCGGGGTTATGCAGATTGCTGTGTAACCTTGTTAACGATCACTCTATTAACCTTGGCGCGTACTATATAGCGCCCCCAGCTCTCCGCACATACACTCTCCACTATCCATTTTATCACATCTCTGTGAAGGTGTTTTCAACGTTGGCGACATAGGCGTGCACCTAAACGAAACATTTTCCAAGTTAGCGCGATGCGAGACCCGATTTCGTTCAACTCCAAACGTTTGGACGAGCTACTCTTAACGCCCTCCATGTACTCGCAAAATAAAATCAAAAATTATCTCTCAATTTAATAATTTCCTGAAAAAAACTGTTCGCACTATGTATCTCACTTTCTTTGCAACTCTGAAAATGGAATTTTGTCGTCTTTCAAAAAATTTTCGTATAAAAGATTCCAAAACATGGTAAAAAGATTTGTATATAAAGTCGAAGTAGAAATGTGACACATAGTTTTAGCCAAGAAATTATGAGAAAATTATTGTAACTGTTCGCACTATGTATCTCACTTTCTTTGCAACTCTGAAAATGGAATTTTGTCGTCTTTCAAAAAATTTTCGTATAAAAGATTCTAAAACATGGTAAAAAGATTTATATCCAAAGTCGTGGTAGAGATGTGGTACGCAGTTTTTGCGAGGAAATCATGAGAAAATGATTGTATGTAAACTTTTTCGATAAAATTATTTGTTACTATTTATATGATAATAGTTTGTTTAGAAAGTTTACAAAAAAGACATACCTTTGTTGATCTTTCGTAAACTCATCATCATTCATAAAAATATTTAGCTCCTAGCTGCCAACATTATTTTACAAGACTTTTAAACGTCATAGAAAGTCAAGTCGAATTTTCTCTTTATCACGAACTTCGGACAGGTCGCAGCGACAAATTACATTTTTTAGCTCATTCGTGAAAAAAAATAATTTCTATATTTGATTTTTTCTAAATTTAAGTGACTTAAAATGAAAAGTTTTCAATTATTGAATATCTCAGTTGTAAAAAATCCTTAAATTTAATACACGTATGCACTCCATATCCAAAAAAGTCCACGAAATCCTAAGAAGATGAAAAAAAACTATAGAAGTATTATCTTAAAAACGAGAAATTCGCAGTTTATAAAAATGAATATATCTTCTGAACGGTTTTACAAAAATAATTATAGAAAATTGTGGAAGCTAATATCAATTACTGCTAAATTACATAAAATTAACAAACAAATTGCAATTGCAATTGCAAAATCCAGATATTACTGAAATTACTGTAATATGCTTCATAGAAATTACGTGAATGAATTTTCTCTAATATACCATGAAAAAGATTGAGTAAATGCAACGTCGAGTTCAAAAAATTCACAAGTATACTTCTCTATATTGATTCTTCAATATTTATTTATTAAACGAAAAATTCCAACGTTTTTCCACATAAAGAAAATCAGAGATATTGTCTTGAGCTTTGTCATGGATCATAATCTATCCTCAACTTTCAAAAATCAAATAAACATGGAAATCATTTTTTACACCATTTTCAAAGTCTGAAAAAAAAATTATAAATCAAAAACTGTAAAGTGACGTCATTAGAATCGCATGTAATGATTCGATCTGTGAATTTTATCCAGGGTATAGAAAGAGGACGAATCCAGGGTTAAAGCTATCATAAAGTGGGTGCCGTTTGTGGGACGATTAAAGTTATAGAGATATCCGTGTGCTTGCTCATGACACCTGGAAATGAGAATAGTGCTTGTTTCCACCTCTCACTCTCTCTCTGTCTTTCTCACTCTCTCTGTCTCTTTGTCTTCGGTCGAGTCAAATCAAGAGCTTTTCCGGCTATCATGGGGGTTCGTTACGGTTTATCCGTCGGCTTCACTCAGACACATGCCCTTATGGATAGTAAGTACGATCAGCCGGAATACCGGAAACTGATGGAACCCTGCAAAAGAGAGTTAGAGAATGCCAAGGCTTCTTCGCTCTAAAACCCGCCTATTATTTAAATTTAAGAATTTCACAAATCCTTTGAATCTCGTTCGATAAATTTCATAGAAAATATAACCACCTCAAAAATAGTATAAATGTTATAAATGATTAACTCTATTTATTTGTTAAGGATCAAAAAAAGTAAAAATTAGTTTTCTTTAGATAAAAAATTTATAAATTCAATGTAATAATTTTATTGTTCGGAAAAAAGCACGTAAGTAATAATTAAACAAAAGTCGATTGAAATCTTTAACTCATCAAAGAACCCTCCAAAAAACTGACGGGAAATTCGTAAATCGGGGCAAGAAAAAACAAAAATCGATATAAGAATTTAAAAACCATTAAAAATACGTATAATTTAAAAAATTCAGAATAAATTGGAATTATTATGAACAATTCTCATCCAGAGATCAAAAGACTACCAGTCATTTAAATAAAATGATCGAAGACAAAATACAAAATATCAAAAGGCACAGAGAATTTATGAACAAAAATCTCAATTGAACATTTACATCCTTTTATTTTTTCGTTAAATCGATAACATACTATAAACTACGTAAACCTTTAAAACCCAAATAAACAACGTAAAACAATAGTGTAATGCGATGAACGTGTGAAAAGCGAAAAAATGACAAAAGGCATCACGCATGAGCTTCGACTTGTTGGAGTTCCACCCTCCACCGAGCCGAAGGCGAGCGTTTCAAACTTTCAAACTCGAACGAGGGCGAATCTTTCACAAATCTCGGCGAATGCAGCAACGAGATGTCTTACGGTATTCGTTCACTTCCGCAATTTAAAAAAAATTGTTTTGTCACCCAAATTCAAACCCTAACGTCACCCAAATATTTTTTTTTTAATTTGAAATTGAAAATTTCAAAAAAGAAATTAGTGATTCTAAAGGTTCGGATCGAATTCGTTTTTGTATCGGGCAATTTGATGATAGCCATGTATGAATTAAAAAATTGCAGAGCTTTTCTTGACGGCACGTAACTCGAAATCCCGACGATCAAAGTATTCTGAAAATTTCTAAAATAATTAATTTTATTGTTTCAAAAGCTCAAAATTTAAGATTCATGTTTTTATACAATTTTATCTTCTGTAATTTATCTTACACCTTTACTTATGCATTTAAAATTTGTTTGATGTTTACTCATTTAATAATATTAATTACATTACTTACTTTCGTTTCTGAATGTCAAGAATTTTCCTTTCGTTCCAGAAATTTCTTGATTTTTTTTTGCCATTGAATTCTTTGAAATACTTATCTACGACGATTGCCATGATAACTTTTTAAAAAACGCGCACAGATCACTTACTACGCTGTCTTTTACTGATATCTGAGATTCAATATGTTTTATTTCACGATGTACGGAAAAGACAAAAAAACAAGAGAGTAATAAAAATTAATCACTTTCGCCATGCAAAAACTGTCCAAAAACACATTTTCCAAGCAACCGTTGAAAAAAGATTTCACAATCAATGATCGTAATCTCTTCATTTTTTTCGAACGAAAGTAAAGAGAAATCGCTAATAACTGTTGATTTACAAAAAAAAGTCGAAAACGATTTCTATTGAAGCTAGAAAAAAACCTTTTTTATAGAGCTGTGATTTATTAGAATCGACAGGTGTGCGTCGTTGGAGGGGTTAAGAGAAAATCGTTGTGCGAAACGTCTCGCCGCTGCTACCCACTGATTTTTTTTTATTTGCTCAGATCGTTTTTTTTTCTCGACGATGCGAGAAGAAAATCTTTTTTCGCCGTCGTCGAAGCGCGTTTTATCGCGCTTACCAGTCGCTCTCCGTAACCCTACAGCAAAGAGAAAAAAGAAACGCCAATGTCTCGGGAATAATCCAGGGAGGCAGTTGAGCTCACTCGGACGTAAAGGTCCATGATCGAAGAGGAAAGGACAAATAGTTTCCGGCTCCGATCTAACTTTACTGTATAATTTCCCAATATAAAACAATTCTCGGATTTAACTCGAATAATTCCCATAAACGATATGAAAAGTTATTGACTTTTGTTTTGTTTGAATTTTCCATTATTGATACATCAAATTATTCACAATTCGTTCGCGTTTAATGATAACATAACTTTTCTTTTTAAAAATTTCAATCAATTTGACAAAAACTGAAACAATTATTTTTGTAGAAAGATTCTCCTTCACAATTGAGGTGAATTTTTTTATTGAAACTTTTTTACATATTTTTTATGTCTTGTTCAATTTCGTGATCCTTGAATCACTAAATCGAGATCAAGCAATATCGGATTTATATTTTTTGTTCTTGAATGAGTGAAAAGTGACGAGTAAAAAAAATATTTTGTTCATTTTAAAATCGGTAGATTAACGTGACGAAAAGTGGAAAATGCAAGAGAAGAAATACAAAAAGATCCAAGAGACGAAAAAAAATCGAGAAAAGTGTTTTTAAACTTACGAAAGAAGTTGCGAAGCGGATCGTCGAAGGGGTTGTCCTGGAAAGATCTTGCTAGTCGCCCTTCTTATCGTGACGGTGAGTGCTCGTCCGTGGAAAAGTCGCGATCGTTTGAGGATGAAGTCGCATTCTCCACCGTTGTAGACGGCTCGACGGCCGCGCAACGCGCTGCCCACAGTCGTCTGCGTCTGACGAATCTCCTCGGAAATATTCAACGCCGCGATTTTCTCGATCCCGTTCTTTCGGACGGCAGGGCGCATGCCACAATTCAAGTGACTCTCCTCATTCTCTCCACGCGTTCGCGCGTGCACACGTCGATGTGTCGGTGTGTGAAAATTGAGGGGAAAGCTTTTCTCGACGCAGCTACGCTGCAAGAGCTCTTTCACCAAGATCAGCTACCCTCCCTCCCTCTTTCCCTTTGTCTTTTTATTTTCCTCCTTTTTTCTCCCACTGTCTTTTTGTCTCCTTCTTTTTATCGTTCACCCTGTATTCCCCATTCCCGCGCAATTGCCCCTAGGGCGAAACTATACACGACAATCCCACAGAGCTCTTTCACCCTCTCACTCTCACTCTCTCTCTCCCTCTCTCGCTCTCTCGCACTTTATAGTACTTTCCCCACCTATTTTTCCGTATCGTCCTGTGCCATTATTACGATCTCCTTTTCCCTTCTCCGCTTTTTTTCCATCCCGCACTTTTACTTCTATGTATTCGCACCTTCGCTGTATGTCTGTAATTTTACCGCAATTCATTTCTCTTCTTCTCTTCTTTATTCACCGTACATTAAATTTTCTTCGAGATTCAATCTTTTCCATCGAATTCGTCATCGACTTTACTTTATTCTTTTATTCAATTTTCTTTTTGTTTTGCGAAATTGTACTCGCGACGCGTTACACACATTTATTATGTAACTAATTTTTTGGTGGGCTAATTAAAAAGTGCAAACTATGTTACCAATTTTTAAAAAATGTATTTACAACTATATCATGGATAAATGAAAACATCGTGGATGCTGGAGAAAAGCAAGTATACGTGTAATAACTGATTTTTATTTAGATAGACAAATAGGTAATTAAATACGTGGAAGAATGGATGGATACATAGATCTTTGATTTCTTCACTTTATTTTTTGTTGAATAGTGTTATTAACATTTTCTGTTGGTACACAAGTACGAGATATTCCTTTATGACAGCAAAAAACTAAGTTCATATTCGTGTTCACCGAATCGAAATATATTGGAATAATATTCAGTTTAAAATACGGAGCAGAATTTTTTGAATTTACGCTATTTTATGAATTTACGCTATTTTTGAGAGTCTAAAAAAATTATGACCTAATGACAAAATTGTACGTAAACATTCGTGTTCAGATAGTTAAAATGCACATAAGTGTCTGATACTTTGTCCTCAGAATTTATTTCTGTATTTATATAAATCTATAAATAAATAAATATATTAATCAATGTTATTTATTTAAATAAATAACAAGAATTAATAAATAACACATAATACTTAAATAATCTACAACTATAATCAATTCTATATAAGCATCCAAAAACTAATATTCGAGTCCAGATTATGTGCACATGAATGCACGTTGTAATGTTCTATTACACCTTCCGTAAATATACCATACTCTCAATTTATTTTTCGTAATTTTCTTTTCTCTGAAGTGACGCGATTCTGTCTTTTGTCATCGGGTCTTTGTGCATGAACTTACGTCTTAGCCGCACAACCAAAGCATGAAGATCAACACGCTGGGTTCAACAAGTGCCTCGTACCGTTTCGTATATACTGCGCTACTTCAATGCTTGCCTTATTGATCTTTATATATATGTATATGTCTTGAACTCTCCCATGGGTAGTTGAACAATTAATTAATTTTGAACAACAATTAGGTGTCATTTCTTATTTTTTTTTTCATTTTATAAATTAATTTTTTACAATTCGATTGGGTAATATCGTCAGGTTTAAATGAGATTCTGGTCGTTTCCGTACTACCTACGCAAAATACGTGAGAGTTTAATGACATAACAGAAGGAATAAGGGGTCGAGCAACCATCTTTCATCCGCTGATGCGCTACCGAAATACTCGACGCAAACGCCACGAACTCCATTCCGCAAATGCTGCCAAGGAATTCGGAGACTCCAAAGAATTCTCGATATGAGAGTCGATGTGGGGATTCTCTCCACCATGGTGAACCAGTCTCACTTTATTAAAGCTTCCCAGATCTGCTCAAGGCTGAACTGGAAAAAAAACTATATCTCATCTCAATTATATCATGCCATTATTCTCTAGTTTATTATACACTCCAGAAGTGGTGACCTTTTTTTAAAAAATTCAGGGAACATTTTTCATAAATTATAAAATTCACCATAGATCATGAAAGCACTTTTGGTAAAAAATATAAATGGTAATTATTGCGAACTGAGCCTCCAGAGTTATAGAAGGGCGGAAAATTCTCCGAAGGTGAGGAACTTTTATTTATTACTCAAAAACTAAAGTTATTTAAATATAAATCTTTCCACTCAAAAACTTTCCAGAATGAAAAATTTGGCAGAATTAAAATTTTCGAATTGATAGGGCGATAATTTTGACGCAAATTTTTATCAAGAGATTTCAATTCCAAATTGTATTTGCTTCGCACAGTCCTGGCTCATGAACCTCTGTTTCATTGTTCAGTTCATCTAAACGATTATATGAGATACATTTTTCCTTGGCGTGAAAAATGTCTGCGATCTCCTCCATATTTTGCATAAAATTGTTATTACAAATTAGTACACTACCCCAAAAAATTAAAGGATCAACAAATCTTTCGCATTTTTTTCCATTTTGTCGTATCAAAAAATTAAAAAAAGCATTTTAAAGCTTGAAATCTTTAGTTCCAAGATCTTTTAAAGTGACTTTTTGCACTGTTTTGGAAAACGTATCACGTCATTACAAATATTAACAATAAATAAAATATCCGCAAAAAATCTTGAAACTAAAAAATTTTATGCTTTAAAATGCTTTTTTTAACTTTCTGATGCGATTTCATTTTTGACGGAGATACAGCTTCTCAAAAAATGGCAAAAAAGTGCGAAAATTTTTTTGCTGCTTTAATTTTTTGGGGTAGTGTATTTCCGGGTAAAATAAATCGTCATCATCTTAGTGAAGGGTTCAAAGAACGCCCACAATTTTTCACAATTTTATTAGAAGTTTCAAAATTGCGAAATAAGCGGAAGACCGGAAGGATCCATGTTTAGCTTTTTAACGGTTGCTCAAAAGGTCGTTAGCTGTCGAGGGTTAAGAATATTGAGCATAAGGAAATTCGAATAGTGAAAGAAAATGAAAGATTGAGTTTTCCGAAATAATATTGATGACCGAAACGAGTGATGCAGGACTTTTAAAGATATATGATCGTCATATTCGGTCTATCTCGCTCACTCGCTCCCGCACTTTTCCCTCCATTACTCACAGATCATCCAGTCGACGAGAGTTATATATTCGAGTCACATTTGCCGTTGGGGCTACTATAAAACAATCTGATTATCATTACGTGACCAGACTCAGAATTTCGGTGGACGAGAGAAGGGGAAGATGACTCATAATATGAAAAACAGAGAAAGAGAAGAGGAAAGTCGATGAATCGGATTTTGCGACAATTTTACTCATAACCCTGATAAATGTGTTCTAATTAATATTTCCACATTTATATTCATCGTTATATTCGTCTTTGTCATGCATGAATCCTGTTTTTCTAAGTGTACTATTTTTTTCTCTTCTCAATATAAATTCTGGAACAGACTGAATTGCTGAAACATACTAGAATTTGTTTTTATATCCCAATCACGCAATTTTCATTCTCGCATTTTTTAATTTAAATTTTAAGTCAACTTTTTAAAATTTTCTTGGTAAGATATAAATTTATTAAATTTTTTGTTCAATAAAAAACGTTTTTTCAATTAGTTTCCCTTTTTCGTAATTTGTTTTTTTTTTTCTAAAAGTGCATCATAGGAGCATCATATTAGAAAAGTGAACTTTCGTTTGTTTCAATTTAAACAAAAACTGAGCCACAACAACAAGTGGCAAAATACGTTTAGGAAAAGTATAAAAATCAGTAAAAAATTAATAATACATCATATCGAAAAAATTATATAATCAATAAAAAATCTTGCTAATCCCACAAATATAATGATAATATTGAAAGTAAATGTCGATAAAAGTCTGACATGAATATACCACGGAGAGATTGTTGAAAACGAGAGGAGTTTGTGAACGAAAGTCGAAGACGCGGAAATCGAGTTCATCCCTAAGACACCGTCTCCGCCTCGTTTGTTTCCATTCATCGATGTTGCAAACTTGTTTTCTGAAACTCAATTATGTTGTACTCTACACTTGCTCTTTGTACAACATCCGTCGTTGTGCACTGACGACGTTGTATACTGATTTTATTTTATTCCACGATAATCAACGTTTCCTTCTCTTTTAAGCATAAAAACTACTATTGCCCGTTGATTGCCCAATTCGTAGATAATCTTAAAGCGTGAATAGAAATATAGAAAGTAAGCAAAATAAATTTATGTAATTTAAGGTGCACATTTTAAATATTTGTTCCAAAAAATCTTAAATATCAACATACATAGGGTAGGGGGGGGGGGCAAAATGGGGTAGTTAAGAAAAATTTCCGATTTCAAGGGTTTAAATATGCTGAATCTTTTGTTTTTTAATCACAATTAAAGGAAAGAAACAAAATTTCAGCTGAAACAAAATTTTCAACTGAAATAAAATTTCCATTACAAAAAGAAATTTCTTTAGCGGTCAAAAACCTCTCCAAAAAGTATACGAAAATTTTCGTTTTTCATAATTTGTTATGTTATTATTAGCTTTGATGTCTTATTTCAAGTAATTAATTAATTATTTATTGTAATTTTTACTTAAATGTGTTTCATTACCAAAGAAAATGTTCTTTTTGGATCTGCTATGTTAATTGATTTTTCGTTTTAATTTTTGTTTAAATGTGTTTTTAAATCACCAAATATAATGTTTCTCAGCAAAAAAAACTATTTGATATTAAATTTTATCAAATTTTGAAATATCGAAAATTTGGACCAAATTTTTAGGGTTCCCCATTTTGTCCCCCCCCCCCTTTACCCTATAAGAGAAGAATGAATTTCGACTTACTCACCATGTATCAGGAATATTTTAAACTTTCTTTAGACTTTTTTTTAAACGCCAAAAAACTCGAATATCTACTATATTTGTCAAATTTGAGAAACTTTTTTGATTCGTAAATCAGAGTCATCGTGATCATTGTAAGACAATTCTTTAATGTCAAACGTTTGAAAAAAACTTTGGTAATCAATGATTTTCTGGAGATACGCACGATTTTTTGAAAATGGGATAATGTACGAAAAAAACACGTTAATAACGAAAAAATAATTCTACACGATACGTATAGAAGACGGTATAAACGTGATCACATGATAGCGAGGCCAATATCGATCGAAGTATTCGCAGCGATCGTTGGCTCTTAACGAGAGCAACAAGCGGGGAAACTTCTTTTCCAGTTCTACGGAGATACGTGCACTATTTTTTTTCGGCCACTCAGTGTACTTTCTTATCATACATGAAAATTTTTTCTTTGCTGGAAAACCGCGATTACATCTTTACCCTTATTTGTTTACCATATTAACAAGGATCTGATGTTTTTTTATGACATGAAAAAAATTGAAAACTTTATAAAAAATAATATGTAAGTGGAAAATATTTAAATGGAAAGCCTGACTGGAAAAATCAGTCGGTGTGCTGCCATGAATGACGAATCACGCGTTTGCTGTACGTTTTAGTTTTATTTTCCCAGATGACGACCGGAATTTTTGTGTGTCTCTAAAAAAATAAATTTTTTTCGTAAGTATTCGCGAAATGTGGAACTCACATTTACCACTTTTTCATGATATCTCGTGGCGTCCATTGCATTTTGCTAAGTTCCTATATAGAGATTGTGAAAATGATCGATGCTCGCGTAAGCGACTGGTTACAAGGAAACCCTCTCATCTTTAGGCGCTTATTTTTTTATAGTACTTTCCTCCGCAGCTAGAACGTATATATTCATCTCATCGACTAACAATACAGAATAAAAACTAAGGACCTTTTTTTTTGGAGAAACGGAAATAAAATTTTCGTTGCCCAAATGGTGAAAAGATTTAGAATTGAATGAATTTTTTTGTGCACAATATTGTGACAAAAATCAAAGAATTCATTATACTAAGTATTCCACCTAAACTATAAATTCTAGTACTAGTAAACTGGTAAAAGAACGAAAGAAAGTTGCTCTATCGACAAACGATAAACATGAAATATTCTTAATTTTCATCATCATCGTTTTTCAATCGAGATTGATCTAGAGACGATTCATTAGGATATCAAAATGAAGTTCTCATTACCACGTTTTTTTGATTATTTTAACTTATCACTTTCACTTAACAGCCAAAGGAATTGTTGAAGATTTTATTTTTTTCTTCCAGCAGTTGTCCAAATAGATTCCTGCCACAGGTAATCGGTTGACCGTTGGATTTTTTCACCACTACCAAAAAGAATGCATCCCTCTGATACAATCAAATCGCTGCACACGATGCTTGTTTTCGTGCTGGATTCGTGCGGGGACCTAGGATGGCAACCTATATTTATGTATTGCGGGGTTGGATTAAAAAATTCCTTTT
>JAPYYX010002667.1:0-14477 GCA_030522605.1 Cremastinae sp. B BG-2022a
GGTGCGCGCATCGGAGTAGGAAAGGCGTGACGGTGGGGGTTATACGCCGCGAGAGAATACGAGTATACCCGAGTATACTCGGATTCTCGGCGTACAACAGTTGTTATTTAAATAAACGGATATAAATTCTCAAAAAATATTCGTCTACGTAGATATTGAGTTATTAAAGAAAACATTTCCGTTCTTATGCATGGAGTCTATAACTATATTCATAGAAAAAGAACAATTTTCTCTTTTGATAACTCGAAAACTATGTAGATAAAAATTTTGAAAAAAATCATGTTCATTTTATGTTAAAGAACATCCTGACAAAATTTTATCACATTCTGATCATAATCGCTTACGTACCGAAACACCTAAAATTAAATTATAATTTAATTATAAATATTTAGACTCAAATTTTTTAGATTTGTCGTTCAAATGATTTGCAGAAACCTCAGATTCTCATTTGCTCTTACGATTCTTTAATATGTGAGTAGACGAGATAAAAAAAAAGAGAGAAAATTTATGGGACGTTCATTCCGAGAGCGACGAAACTTAAATCTTTTAAATTCAATTATCGTTTCGCCTGACCCAGAGGTCTCGGACGTGCGTGAAACAAATGAATATTCCCTAAAAACATGAAATTGTCAAAATCCCAAAACACGATTTTTATTTTTTTTAAATTTAATTTAAAAGTTAAATCAGCTGTTTTTTTAAATTGTGTGTTTAACATTTTTTTAAGACACCCGGTACGTTTAAAGTACTATTTTTAAGTAGAATATTTTCGTTCCGATTGTCGAGCCAAAGTAGCCGTGCGCAAATCTCTTCGCCTTTATACTCTCATTTGACGTTTACTCATGACGAACGTGACGTTATCGATGACGTGACTATCGGGACGTCGTAACAAAGTCGTTTTCTCTCCTCACGCCTCGCTCGTATACGTGCGCGATCCACGTGCATATAAATTCGAACCTCAACGAGTTATTTAAATTTAACAAAAAATCGACTTTTTATTTACATCAAACATTTTTACATCTATTTTCATTTTATTTTCATTATTCTTGGACTTTTTTGTTTGAAATTTATTTGCGGCCTCGCTTCCAACTTGTTCCGTTCCGCCGCTCTGGAATTTCGCTTTTAATTTTCCTCGTTAACTTCGAGCGTTCCGCGGGCTCTCCTTTCATCCTTTTCGACATGGAGCGCGCGAGGCAAAGTGGATTAATTAATTCGCGGTGGATCGGCTCCGTCTCAATCGCTTGCACGAGAGCACACCGAGAGCGCTGCTCGCAGGAAACTTGGAGAAGTTTTCGAGGGACCTGGACGAGAGCCAGTGAAACGCGGCGGGAAGAAAGGAGCCGCACGGTGAAAATGAGAGAGAAAGAGGGAATTTGCAAACATGTAAACTTAGAATTACGGATTCGCGAGAATTGATGACGTGTACGAAGACCCCGATGTAGAAAATAGTGTGAACGAACTCGTTAAATATATTACACGTATTTTGAGGCTTCTGAAGAGTTGGCCTGGCCGGCCGGGAGGTCGCGATCGAAAAAGAAACGCAAAGTGGACAAATTGGAGTATCGAGTAATTTGGAGATGAGAACAAATTTTGACATTGCTTGAAGATTTTCTGAACCTTTTCGATAAAATTGTGTTGGTTTATTTTTTTGATACGTATTAGAATTATTTCTAATTTTTATAAAAATTATTATACTTGTTATTATATATTATATAATAATATATTATTATATAATAATATATTTATATATTTATATATAATAATATATATATATAATAATATATAATAATAATATATTATTATATAATATTATTATAATTATTATTATATTTATTATATATTATATAATAATTATTATAATTATATTATTAATAATTATAATATATTATAATAATATAATAATACATCATTATATGATATATAATAACAAGTATAATAATTTTTATATCATATATTATATTATCATATATCAATATATATATATATATATATATATATATATATTATTATATAAAAAACGTGTTAAAATTTTGTATTAGAATATTAAAAATTAATTGTTGAGACCAAAACGAATCGACGAATTTTTTTTTCAATTTTTTGAACATGTTTTAAATCTTGATAAGAAATATTTTTAATTATTTTTCAAAGTTCATATTTTCTTGTTTATGACCCTTGAAATAAAAGTCATTTTTAAATTCACGAGTTTCTGTAACGAGAATTTTTATCGACTCAATTTACAAGTACAAAATAGACACTTTTCTTTTTGCCTATTACGTTTTAAGAGTTTTGCATACTTTTGGCTCTAATTTCTTTTATAGTTATTGTTAGGACCATTTTAGAACGAGTTATGGTCAATTAAAGAAAAAAACCGTCTTTTTATCTCTCGCTGCATATCTCGGTAGCTAATGACCGTACAGAAATCCCAAAGGCAATGCTGGAAAGCTGAAAACATCTCCTTCAAGATTTTCGTATGACGACTGTCAGGAGCAAAAAATATTTTACCTGTAAATTAAAAAAAAACATAAATTTTTATTATTCAAAATTTTTTTCACTGCCTCACACATCAAAGAATATTTTTGCAAAGTTTCAAGAAAATTCCACCAAAACCGGTCATGAAATTGATATTCCAAATATCTCGAATACGAAAAGGCGTCAATCCGTCAAAATTTCCGAAAATTGCCAGGCCAGGAGGTCGTTAAAAAAAATACAGCACGTTCAAAAAGAGCGAAAAAATTTCCAAAAATAACAAGTTACAATGACGTCTCGATTCTAAAAAAAATGTGTCAGCGTGACGCGTCGTATGATAAAAAGTTTCACATGTTTATCAATTTCTTGGAGTCTCCGAGGTATGTGCACCGATTCGTTATCGCCACGTTCTGTCTCATGTGACATCGCGATAATAGTCGTTTTTTTTTTTCGTCCATACACCACAGTTCGAGCAGCTGTTTTTTCCGGGGCACTATCATAGAAAAGAAACAAAATATAGAATAGAATAAATAGAGTACACACATAGCGTTCGCGAATGAAGAAAGAAAAGACGTCATCGGGAGTGCAAATATTTCAAACAAAAATTCACAAGTTTCATAAATTTCGAAACAACACGTCGAAACTACGAAAATACGAGAATCTCTTATCTTCGATATTTTTTTTTTCTTTTTTAAGAATTATTTTTACTCAACGATCGCGGATCGAAGAGCCGCGTAATGATCGAAAATTTCATTCCGCGCCTTGTCACTTGTCACTCGTACGAATCAGCCCGATAACGCTCGCCGTTGCGTGAAATAATAAATCGCGAAAATAGAGCCATGGAGGAGAATCGCTCTCCCCTGCTCGATCTGAGCGTGACGATTCTATTTTTATTTCGACGATCAGCTGCTGGCGCTTCTGGAAGCTCCCGAGCGATTTTCTAACGCTGCTAGCCCGTACATAGGACGAGCTGATAAAATATCAATCTCGATAAATTTATTTCGGATTATCTCCATTATTGAGAAGAACAAAAAATTGTCGAGTCAAAAGAAATTATCAAAAATTTACGTGAATAATAAATATTATTTAAAATATATAATATATCTATTATAATTAAAATATGATATATTTTATTATTTATATATCATTATATAGTTATTTTAAAAAATCTCACAAAAACAGAGATTTATTATTTTATAACATATAATATTTTATATAATTGATATTAATATATGATGTATATCATATAACATAACATATATAACATTGTTATTATATTATTATATATACATGTATATAATAATATATGAACAATGTACATAATACACAATGAATATATTATATATTTATATATTATATTATATATTTACAATATATTTATTGTTTATTATATATATTGTTAATATATTATTATACATGCACGTAATATGAATATACATTACATATTAATATTAATTATATGTTATAAAATAATAAATCTCTGTTTTTGTAAGATTTTTGAAAATTAAATGTCAAATTATTTTGAGAGGTCGATTTTCGAAATATATTCACAAATATAAATTAACGAAGTGACAACGTAGTATGAATGCTCGAAAATACTGACTGATAATCCGTGAAGTCCCTCGTCATTGACCTCGAAATAATAACGGTTTCGCTGAAGTTTACACGAGGGAAAGTCGATTCCAATAATTTTCATCGCCCACGCGGAGATGAAATATAATTCGTACGCGCCTATATTTTCCGTCGCGAGTGTAATGGAGAAAATACGATTAAAGTGCAGAGGGGAAAATGTTGAAATAATGAAAATAGGAAAGGAGGAGGAAGAACCCGGGGGAGGGTGTGAGATTATCGGATTTTCAAAGTGACACGGATCGGCGAGGAAATCATGTGGAAATTGTGCATAACGGTGCAATTGTGTAGAACTTTATCAGAGGAGACTTTTCCGATAAATTTATCGATATCAGGCAAACTTTACCATTTCTTTATTTATTTTTTTATTTTTATCATTATTATCCAACACAATACGTTCCAGATCGTTGAATGCACAAAAACTTTATCTTTAAAATCAAACTGAAATAACTTGGAATAAAAATGCGAGTGAATAAAAATAACGACGTGGAAAAAAATATTTTACATTATAAAAATATTTCACGATCGAATGAAATATTTTTTTTTGGTTTCGAAAATATTAATCTCCGTTTTACAATATTTGACAGCAAGTTCAAATCCTCGATAGTACAATCAGCGTGAAAAAAAGCTTCCCTTAATTTCGCAAGCGTTTTGTTAAATCAATGGAGAAAAAAGCACGAGGAGGGGGAGCAACGCTCGATAGCCGACTTATCCGTGCCGATAAGATATCAAAATGAAAAAAAAAAATTAAATTGCGTCACCGATGATTTACGACTGAGGAAAAAAGTCGAATTTTTTGAGAAATTTTTTTCCCCCTCGAGAGAAATTCGCGTCACAATTTTCCAAGTGAGTCTCGAGACTGGAAAATAATAAATCACGAATTTTTATCCAGGATGAAAAAAATTCTAATCCGGTGATAAAGACCGGATTTGTACCGTTACGATATCGATTCTCGGGCGAGAAGAGATCGATGGAGGAGAGATAGAAAAATAAAGAGTGTAAATACGTCTCGTTGATTTGCATTTGAAAAAAAAATGAGTCGAGGGGGGAAAAATTGTTTTAATGACGCTCTGGATGTCGCTCTGGAACGTTATCTCGTATCTCTTTCTCTTTTCTCTTTGACTCCTCTTCGTTTTTTCACTTCGTCCTCTTTCATGTCGAAGCTTAAATATAGCCCCGACGTTAACGCACGGATTTTTCAAACTGGTTGGAGGCATTGATACCGTCTCGTAATACACACGTGCTACACCAAAAAGCTCAAAGATATTCACGACCGTATTACAAATATATGTATCACGATGAACTTTTCACGCCGAGTGAAGAGCACATTTCCATATTTTTCAAAACCAAACAAATTGCGTGACTCGGTGAAAAAAAATTCAGACACAAAACGAGAAGTGTCAAAAAAAATATTTTTAGAGAATGAAAAAATAAATTTTAATAAAAATAGTCAATAATAAATACAAAAATGAGGAAAAAAAATAGAAACTTGAAATAAATTTAGAACGAGATAAAAAAAAATAAAATTTGATAAAAATAATGAAAAATAGAAACTTGAAATACATTTAGATCGAGGTAAAAAATAAATAAATTACGACATATAATTAGAAATCTTTTCAATTAATTTTAATAGCGATATTTTAACGAAAATAATTACTGGAAAAAAACGCAAAGATCGTTATCCGTGGTCTGCACTTTCGGCGATCGCCGCGATTGTTTTTTTCCGCGAGCAAATTATTTCTTATCCGTATTAATTCTTAATAAGATGGATTATTCTACTTTCTCTCTTCTCGGGGTACATGCACAAGTGCCACTCTCTCGTGTGCATTATTTCAAGTATTTATAAACCCGGACTATATACGAGAGCGTTTATTACATTTTGAAAAAAAAAATCTCGCCGAGAAAAGATTATTTTTATTTTCTTTCCTCGTCGACCTTTCGACGATCGCGATTTCTATTTTTAAACTACGCGCAGTGGGCTTAAATTTTTCTTTATCAATTGTTGATCGCGGTCTAGTAAAATAAATAAAAATTATTACTGTCGAATGAGAAATGAATAAAATGAGTTTTGTAATCGAATAAAAATACAAATCGTAAACAATTTTCAGAAATTATTCGTCACTTGAATTTTGATGATCGTAATTTCTATTTTTAAACTCCTCGCGATGTCGTCTTGAGTTTGTCCTTTAACAATTGTTACGCGCGATCTAATACGAAATTTTAAACTAAGTTACGTCGACGCGAATTTTCCTTCATCAATTTCGTTTGTTACGAATGGAAAATTTATTAATATCGATAAGGAAATATTAAATCTTTAAATTAAATTAAATAAAAAATAGATCATAAAAAATAGATCATAAACAAGAAAAAGTTGAAAAAATGTATAAAATTACTAATTTTTCATCAAATTTGAATCGCAATCACAATTTGAAACGATTTTTTTAAAATTATAACAACAACAATTAATTGAATTCGATAAATACATATTGATAAATATTCAAAAATCCCTCAAAATAAAAAATAAAAATTCAAAAAAATTTTTTCATCCCTTTTCGCGCGAAAATTCCAAAAAACCCAAAAACACGAAAAGAATGTTCGGAAGGATATTTCACGCTCGTTGAGCCCGAGTCTCTCGTCACAGTCTTTCTCCGGCGTGTAAAACGCGTTCACTTGCGCGTGTGCGTTCCTCGCATGAAATTTCTGTCGTGTTTTTTTTTTCACTTTTTTTTTTCTTTTTCGTTGCCGCACGATTTTCTTTCGCCTTGAGCACTTTGTGTACAAAGCGGTATATATATCAGAGACGCTCGGATGAGGAACGACGAGAGAGAGCGAGAGAGCGAGCGAGATCGCCACGGGAGAATCCCGCTCGGCCGGGCCGGAGGGGAGAGAGCGACAGAGACGGAGATACGCCCCGATGGCTCCCGTGTGAGGTAATGTCGCCTCTTCTCTCGTGTATTTAGTCGCGTGCCGGCCTGCCGCGAATCTACAACTCTTCACCCGGCTTTTGTCACGAGCCCTCTTCTTCCCGTATTCGCGGTATTTCGTTCCTTTTTTTTCACCTCCGTGTATATCACACGCTCGTATTCGTACGCGCCATCTTTATTTCGGTTCGAACATTCGAGACGAATTTTCGTCGAAAAATCCAAAAAAAAAAAAATTATCGTAAATTTAATTTAATTTTTAATTTAATTTTTAATTTAATTAAAAAATTTTGGATATTTTTTTATTATTTTTTTGGATGTTATCGAAAGTGTAAAAATATTTGATAATCGCGAGTGACCACGTGCTACGAAAATTATCGGGTCTCTGTTAATTTGTTCTCTGTTGATTTGCTTTTTGAGTACTCTCGTAGTTCGGAGCGGTATTATTCCGCTCCTCCCGATCGCGCGCCCGTCGAGACGAGACGGACTCGTTTCTAGATCGGGAATAAGCGAGCCGGGGATACGAGGAGACGAAGACGAAAGTCCGAGAGCTCGCGATAAAGGAGAGACGAGGAGAGTGCAAAGTGTGCTACGAAAGAATCTTCACGTACGACGTGAAAAGAGTTTCGTTTGATTCTAGTCACGCGCGGCTCTCCGACGACGGATGAAAAAAAAAACAAATATCCCGGGGACACGTCCGACCGGAAGTCCATTCTACTCCGAAAATGTGACCGCGAGTGAGAAAATCTTTTCCAAAACGCGCACGAACGTTTCGCGAAAAAAATGATCGCGCAGGAATAAAAATGTGAAAAGATTTTTTTGAAGTGACGAAAATACATTTTTTGAAACACAAAAATTTGAAAGAATTTTTTGACGAAGAACAAAGTTTTTAAACGGAAATGTAAAAAAAATTTTTTTACGAATTTTTTCGTCAGAGAATTTTCGGAGTAACGGAAAAGTGAATTCGTAATTAGACCGAAACGACGATCCTGAATTTTTGCAGGATCGAGAGACTTGAAAAAAAATTGAACGGAGCTATGTGGAGGAAAGAAATAAAAAAAAAGGAATTTCGTAGCTAAGAGATTTATCGTCGAGTACAATTGTATTTTTAACGAATTCTCGCTTCCGGGCGATAAAATCGGCGAGAGAGCAATAAAAGGTAAAAGCGGCGAATGTCCGAGTCACCGCAAAGTCGAATCGTAGATTGAGAGAGAGAGAGAGAGAGAGAGAGTCGAAGGAAAAGAATTTCGGAAGGTGTAAATCTCGTGACCGTAAAAATGGCACCAACGAGCGCGCTCGATTGGACGGAGCCTTGTCAGTATTGGCGATACGCGAAAATCTGCTCGGGCGAGCAGCAGCAGCCACCGCAGACCGCGGAAAAATGCGTCGATCGGGTGAAATCGAAAAGCGCGATTGACGTCAGCGTCGAGAGAGAGAACGTCAGCGCGTACAAGAGAATTTGCAAATTTTTGCGAAGATTGTCGTCAAAGAGACAGCGTGAGTAAAAAATAAAATAAAAAATAAATTCATTTAAAAATGTTCGAGCTCCAAAATCGATGAATTTGATCAAAAATTTTCTGAATCGAATCGAAGACTCGATGAGATCTAAATAATGTCGCCAAAGAGACGTGAGAAAAAATAAATAAACCTGCAAATTTTTTCGAAAATTATCGTCAAAGAGACAGCGTGAGTAAAAAAAATAAAACAAAAAATGAAAATAAATTCAAAAATTTTCGAGCCCCAAAATCGATGAATTTGATCAAAAATGTTCTCAATCGAATCGAAGACTCAATGAGATCTAAATAATATAGACCAAGAGGCGTGAGAAAAAATAAATAAACTTGCAAATTTTTGCGAAGATTATCGTCAAAGAGACAGCGTCAGTAAAAAAAAAAAACAAAAAATAGATTCAAAAATTTTCAAGCCCCAAAATCGATCATTTTGATCGAAAATTTTCTCAATCGAATCGAAGACTCGATGAGATCTAAATAATATCAACCAAGAGGCGTGAGAAAAAATAAATAAATAAAATAAATAAACCTCTAAATTTTTGTATCAAGCCCCAAAATCGATTTCGATCGAAAATTCCACAATTCACGAATCCAAGACTCGAGATCTAAATAATATCGACCAACAGACGTGAGAAAAAATAAATAAAATAAATAAACCTCCAAATTTTTGTATCGAGCTCGAAAATCGATTTCGATCGAAAATTTAACAATTCGCGAAAGACTCGAGATCGACGTAAACAATGAAAGAACCGAGCATGACATGTGCTGTTCCTTGTTCGTCATTTCGACGTGTAAACAAAGCTCCCCGGCACCTGCGAATCCGAACTTGAAATATCTGTGTACACAAAAGTAGAGACCGAATTTCGTTACACTTGCGATCTAAAAATAAAAATTACTTATCGCGGTTGAAAAAGATCGTTATTCATGAAAGATCATTACTCACGATCTCTAATTATAAATTTTTCTCATGAATATTTTATCAATTTTTTTTTAATTAAACATCCACGAGAAAATCGATCTCGACCGTCAGCTGTCAGATTGACAGAATCGAGTTCGCGATCGAGATTGAATTAACCTCGCGAGTCCGCAAGTTGATAACCGAACGGAGTGAGAATTTTCGATATTTTTTAATTTGTTATTATTATTTCGGAAGTCGAGGTCTTCCGGAAACGACGAGAGTGCCCAAGAAATTTATTCTCGCTCGTTGCGATCGATGAAGAGCAACGGACATGGAAGTCGCAGCGGTCGTGTCTCCAATCAAAAGAACGATACGAATTACTGTACGTTCGAAAATTCGCAAACCGAACGATCGAGAGAAAAATATAGAAAAAAAAGTTCCACGTACAAATTTTAGAAATGTTTCGTAAACGAAAGTTTCTTCGTGAATTTCTCGTCTAACCTTTTCTCGCCTTGAACCAGTTCCTCTTTGTATCTCCGCACGAAACGTGTCTGCGAAGACTCAAAATTTACCGAGGTCGGACGGTTTCGAGTAAATCGAAATTTTGGCAGAAAAGCGGACTCGAGAGTCGTACACGAGTCGGATCCGACGTGTAAAGTGTAAATGGGAATTTTCTGTGCGTCCTAGACACGTATATTCGAGTTTTGCTTCAAAAAAGATATTCGATCGACCTCGCTGCTCTCGCTCTAATCTCGAGCATCTGGCTCGAAATCCCTTTATCCGAGACGATGCCGACTCCAGGTAATAAAGTGCTAAAAAATCAAAAAATCGAGAAAAAATCAAATTGAAAAAAAAAAATTTTTTCAAATCGAAAATCGAGCGATAAGACACAAAGGTCGAAGTTTTTGCTTGTCGAAAATCCTGAGGTAATTGCGTTTTATCAGAATTCGAATCGAAGCTTTATTGGGATAGTTGAGGAAATTTATGGACTTGGTTTATTTTCCTCGAAGTTTCTCACGTGCAAGCTCGAACTTTCAAGGCCAGAAATAATGAGGAAAGAAAAAATTGTTGGAGAAACATTTTAGCACGTGGCAGATAAGTTTAACAAATAAATGATTTGTTTACACGGGATGATCGAAGCTCTATTTCGGAGCTCGTGGCGCAGAAGACGACCGGTTCGAATTTTCGGATGTCTTCCGTGACTCGAGTAAACGTGCGAGGATCTTCGCTGCATCGTGCGAAGGAAATAGAGATCTAGAGTGACTTCGCGTTAACGTACTCCGTTCCATTTACTCGAGAGATTTTTTCTTTCCCGCTCGCGTTTCGCGCGACGATCGCGCGCGAAAATAGCAAAATCTATTTCGACCTCACGCCTTCGCTCCCTTCCACGTACGTTTTACACGTAACTGGCCGAGAGTTACTCACGAGTGCAAATTTGCAGCACGAGGAAACGCGAACGCGGTTCCAGGTCATGATTCACTCGTTTCCACACGCAAAAGAATCGTCGAATGCGTTCTCGGAAGCGAATTGTTTCGATAGAAAGAAAAAAAGAATGATTCAGTGTGAATTTAATTGTTCGTGACGTTGATTTTACGGAAATTGGTTTCCAAAGGAGAACGTCACAGTTTTTAGCGTTAGAAGTGGGAGAATTTCATTTTTAACGCTTTGTCGACCATTTTGGGCGATTTGTCCGCCATTTTGTTGACGCAAGTCGGGTTTTAACCTCAATGGGAGAGAGCCGCCATTTTGAAGGCTCTGTCCGCCATTTTGTTATTAACCTCAATGACATAAAAACGCAATATTGATTTAACCTCAGTGGTGCCATTTTAGAAATTTGTCCGCCATTTTGTTCTTAACCTCGGTGACACGATAAAATATCCGCGGACGCGGTTCCAGGTCATGATTCACTCGTTTCCACACGCAAAAGAATCGTCGAATGCGTTCTCGGAAGCGAATTGTTTCGATAGAGAAAGAAAAAAGAATGATTCAGTGTGAATTTAATTGTTCGTGACGTTGATTTTACGGAAATTGGTTTCCCGAAGGTAAACGTCACAGTTTTTAGCGTTAGAAGTAGAAGAATTTCATTTTGGACGCTTTGTCCGCCATTTTGGGCGATTTGTCCGCCATTTTGTTGACGCAAGTCGGTTTTTAACTTCAATGGGAGGCAGCCGCCATTTTGAAGGCTCTGTCCGCCATTTTGTTGTTAACCTCAATGACACAATGACGGAATTTTGAAGATTTTCGTCGTTGTTTCTCGCCAGTGCCGGTTTTTAACCTCAGTGGCGCCATTTTAGAAATTTGTCCGCCATTTTGTTCTTAACCTCAATGACACAAAGACGCAATTTTGAAGACTTTCGTCGCTATTTCTCACCAGTGCCGGTTTTTGACCTCAGTGGCGCCATTTTAAACATTTGTCCGCCATTTTGTAGACACTCGCCGCCATTTTGTTCTTGCCAGTGCCGATTTAAAGCAATGCATGGCTCATTCTTTAGATATTTTATCATTTCGCTATAATTTATTATCTTTTCTTATCGCTATTTTTCTTCTGTTTTCTTTCTTTCTTCCTCTTTTCTTTTACTTTCGCTGTACTGTAGCATTGTGGTTTTCCGATTGTTTCTATGGGTGGTGCAATGTACAATGCAGGCAAGGATGGCAGCAAAGTGACGATCGTCGTCGCGACACCGGGCGCGGGGCCGGATCATCCCCAGGAAGTTTCCTACACCGACACAAAGGTCATCGGCAATGGCAGCTTCGGAGTCGTCTACCAGGCCAAATTGTGCGACACCGGCGTCATGGTCGCGATCAAAAAAGTTCTTCAGGACAAACGATTTAAGGTAAAAAATTTTTTTTTTAAACTCATTCATAGCTCAATAATTATGTACACATCAACATGAACTCCAAATATTAATTTTACACGCGGAGTTTATTCTCAATGTGTAAAAAAGTAAAATTCTTCACTTTCTCTTCAATTCTGTTGAATAAAAAATTTTAAATTTTATTTAAATCCATTTTAAAATTAATTTATCTAATATCAATTTTTCTCGTTTCTTTTTTTAAACTCATAGTTCAATAATTATGTAGACGTTAACATGAATTGTAAATATTAATTTTACATAAAATTAAGAATAAAAAATTTTGAAAAAATTTTCAATTTTACTCAAATCCATTTTAAAATTAATTTATCTAATATCAATTTTTCTATTTTCTTTACAGAACAGAGAATTACAAATAATGCGGCGCCTCGAGCACTGCAACATCGTCCAACTCAAATATTTCTTTTACTCTAGCGGCGACAAGGTAATTAATCGTTAATTAACCAAGATTCAATTATAAAAATACTCTTTAAATTACATAAAACAATTAGAGAGAACGATGAAGACGTAGACGATGAACTACGGAAGCGCGTGTTTATTTTTTTATGACAAACAAGATATAATTGCATCCCAGCGTTTTGTTCGAGAGAAAAATAAAAATAGAAAAAAAAAATTTCCAGTATTTCGTCCTCTTGCGTTGTCACCTGTTTATTTGTTTATTTTCTCTCTTATGAATTTTTACCAAATTAAAAACGAAAAAATTAAAGATTATGTCTGTTTTAGTACAATGCATGCATCATTGTTATGTTATTTTGTAGAACATCTTAAACGCGACTAATCCAGTTTTTCATGTGGACGTAAGTTGGAGCGTACCCAGTAGTTCGAGAATTATTATATTATATTCCTATTTACGAGTCACATAGGCAGTCACGCTTTTTCAATGGATGAACGAAAAAATTAAAAAAAGAAAAAAAAATTGACGGGACTTTGTTTAAAATTTATTCATCGATCTCGTTCGTGACATTTATCTCCATACGTCATCGTATATCGACAACGAAGCTCATCCCATTCACCATTTTTTATTAAAAAATTTATACTCATCGATTTAGCCGTTCCAGAAATCGGCACGTTATCGATAATTCAATTTTTTTTTTAGTCAATTTTTGTAATTAATTTTATCGAGTATTTTTCAGGAGTGAATATTTTTTTATCGCTTTGCTAATTAACCCACGTGCCGATATCTGAGACTAACGCAGCTTGTGCTAGACGATAGAGGATTGTATTTGATTTTTTTTGGATTTTTCTAACTTCAGAACAGTGTGTTTCCGATTTACGATGCCATTGACTAAAAAAATTCATAGTAAAATCGTACCTAAGACGATGGACATTCAATATGCAAATTTAAAAAAAAATTGATTGGCCTGTAATAAGGTACTCCACAGTTCGATCGAATTGAAACATTTTTTTTTCGTATAAAAATTGCATTGTCGCGTCATTACATCGCCAGTAAGAAATTTCCTCTCAGAGAATTTTTTTATTATTTTTTTTTAATGGAGAAATATTTTCATCTGCGATTTTTTTTCGTTTGTTATTTTTAGTATGCGTGACGGAAATCTAACTTTATTCCCATTTGGGAAACATTTTTTCAGAAAGAGGAGGTTTACCTCAATCTAGTGCTGGAATACATACCTGAAACCGTGTACAAAGTCGCTCGACAGTACAACAAGGGCAAGCAAACGATACCAATACATTTCATCAAGGTGAGTTTCATCTGAGAATCGAAATTTAAGGTGGTTGATCAAGTATTCTCCAGTCAAATGAGAGTCCGCGTAAAAAATTTTTGAAAAAGTTACTTTTTTCTGTTTAGGATGACAGGAAAAATAATTGTTACTACACTTCAAAATATTCCACCGAGAATTACTGTCAAAAAGTTATCAGGAGAATAATATAATATTTAAGATAAAGTTGATCAGTTGACTTCGTCGTTCTCAGCTGTTTTCATTCATGACATCGAAATTTTCACGTTTTTTCGTATCAAATCGCGTTTTTATCAAAAAATAGTTCGGTAACATGCATTTTTCAAGACTCTAATGGAATCTTTGATGTTTAGTTGAGATAAAAATCGAAAAATTGTAGACCTGTCAGGTCTAGAAATGTACTTAACCTTCAATTAAACGCGTTTATTTAGCATCGCGCCATAAGACGCTGTACAAAATTCCCATATTTCGAAATTAAATTTCTT
>JAPYYX010002668.1:0-14943 GCA_030522605.1 Cremastinae sp. B BG-2022a
TAAAAAGTTTCAATAAAATATTTCATTTATTATATGAAAAAAAAATTCTTGAAAATAGAATTTTTTTTTTTCGACGAAACCCACGTAACCCCTTAAATAAATCTGTTCATAAAGATTAAGAAGGGTGTCTCGCTTATTACTCAATCTTACCCTGAATCCTTTCTCTAAATTTAAATGTAACTATCCTGATTGCGTTACAGTATTATATATCTAGGCTTTACGACGTCAGCGAGGGACTTGTCTATCCGCAAGAAATCGCACACTCAACAAGTACTAAAAGAATACGTTTGTTTGTTTTCCCGTTCTTTAGTATTTCGGTAACATGACTCAAAATCATTTCAGATTTTATTTTTATATCACGAGATATGTAAAATCTAGAAAATTTCAGTACGCGTTGATACATCACAGAATAGTTCTCCAGTATGATATATAGCGGGGGTCGCGTCACAAACGAATTCGAAAGACGATGCACTCTGCGGAGTACGCATAGCCATACGCGAGTCTGTTTTAAACACACGCCTCACCATTAGCCTCCGAGAGTATTCTTGCAATTTTCACGGGCTCTAAATTACCTCCCGGACGCCAGTGACGACCTTTTAATTATGTTCCACTAGAAGCCACCTCATCCCGACTGGATAAATAAACTCGCTTTCCTCTCCTCTTCTTCTTCCTGTCCTTCTTCTTTTTCTACGCCATCGTCAAAATCCTCGACAAAAGAACAGCTTTTGTAAAAAAATATGACCCGCACGTTGCAGCTACCGAGAGTAATTCTCAACCACACAAAATTCCCCAATCAATATATCCATACGAGTGGATGGAGAACCAACGTTACGGAGAAGATTGAACGAAAATATTTATTTGATAAAGGTTAAGGATGATATTTTGAAAACCAGAGAGGATATACACTACGAAAATGTCGATCGTTGCTCAATACTCTAAAATGCATGTATGTGAACAAAGTGCGCACGCACATTTCATTTAAAATGTATTCAATAGGTATTAATCAAACCGGAGTTTCGAAAGAGCCGATATTCCTTCGTGGCTGATTAATAAATTCAGAGAAATCCTCTAAAAGCAGCTATACGATCCGGCGAATCGATAGGGCGCGGACACAGAGAAATCTACCGGCATTAAATTGACGCAATTATGCTTGTGTTCCAGTCGGAATATAATTGAATGTGGCACGTGAGCATTCGTTCGATCCAGCAATCTTTTAATATATTCTGTTAATTACGAGAGATGTTTCTTCGTCGACAATCGTGGGTATAATCAATTACGAAGGGGAAAGGGGAGAAGATCCACGACGAAATCCGGTAATTACGACCGTTCGGATATAATTGAAGAGCGATGACAAATGTTAGGGAGAAACTTGTAAAGAGGCGATCGGGGCTGTTGCTACGTGGCCTCCTCCTGTTTCGTACAATGGAACAAGGCTGCGACACACGGTGCTTGTACCGAGAGCACCGACGATCCCGCCGGGCTGGAGGACGACACGCTACAACCTATACTACAACCTAATACAATCTACAACCTGTCCATGGCTAATTCCAGGCCGCTCGCTAACACGGAAACACGCATTTCCATTACGCGCAATGAAATTCCCCGGCGCTCTGCCTTGCGACACAATTATCATTCCCAATTAGCCGGTCCAACTTTTCGCCGTGTTCAACTTCCTTTGAGACGATTTTTCCTAAAGTAAATTTGAAAAAAAGGCGAACTTTTCAAGGAAAAAGTTGAAAATTTACTCGCGAAGAAAGCGAGGAAAGGAAATATTCCACGAGCTCCCGGTGAAAGTTTTATATATAGGCGTCTTTTATTTACATTGTAAACGAGACTATTGCGGAATCGGGATGTGCGAGAGGCGACGCGCAGGGAGGGAGACAGATGTGAAAAAATTTGACTTCTAAAGCAGGAGAGAGGAAGCAACGTCATAACGGAGAGAACTCTCTCTCCGACGAGATTCGCTTTAAAAAAATATTTTCCCAGCAGCATCCACCTTTCCGTGCGGCTCTTTCATTTTTCGCGTCGGGTCTATTTTGTAAGACACGGGCTTATAAAGGTTCACGGATAATGTTGCCTTCTAAAAGTGTACAATATTGAGTTTCCAGTCAAGATGTTGCTGAGAGCAAACTTGGAAATTTATATCGATAAAATCACATCCAGAAGAAATCACGTGCATTAATGTCTATACATGCACGAAAGCCTTCGGATGCTGGGGATAAAAATGTTTTTCATCATGCTCCGTCATATCTTTTTATTCACTCTCTCAGCGAGATGAAACTGGGGAAGGGATTGGCCAATTCCGGTATAAGTGCGCGAGGAAGAAGATGCGGCGGCGGTTGAAGCTTCGACAAAAAGTCGGAATGGAACGCCTCGTACGCGATACACGCACGTATATCCCTGATGTGAATATTTAGTATATATATAATTCATGCCCGCATACGTTTCTGAGCCAGGGAGCTTTCTTTTGCTGGAGAAACCAGCATGTGTGGAAAAAGCGTGGGCGCACGAAAAGCCCGTCGAAAATAGGTACATACGGTGCATGGCGATGGAAATGAAAGAGCGAGGAAAGAAAAAGAGCAGGAAAAGCTCTCGGACGTTTCGTTAATTCGTGACTGAGGAAAATTTGCGACTGGTATATGTAACGAAAAAAATTCTACACGATGCTCTCTCTCTTCTCGCATACGAAAAAGTCAGACTCTGACCATATTTCGTAGTCCGGGAACCTTTCGCGCGCGTTCCATCCCCATAAAACGGATCAGCGATATTTTTTCCGTCTCTGAATTCTTCCGGTATCCCGTTGGAATATTATTCCAAGGTATCCGCTGGTTGATACGATTTACGAGAAAATTCGCTCGGTGGGAAAGAGACTCTTGCGATTTATCGAGTAAATGATTTTAACGTCGCGTCAGTCCGTTCTTTCCTTTTTCTCAACGACAATATACACAAAAGCGAGCGTGAACACACGTTGCGACGTCATACGTAGAAAGTTTAATCCAAGTTGATAGCCAATATAAGGAACGAAGCGTGTCATTTAACTCGTATAATAGTTGAATAAGCGAACTAGACACCCGAGCTGGGAAAAAGCTCAACAGAGTCGACCAGCGTATTGACGGGATGGAAACAATACTTTTTCAGGACGGACGTAAAACGAGACACTCTCGAGAGGAAAAGAGAGAATAATAAACTGTTTTATTGTCACTTTACACAGGACGCGTCGAATAATCACTGAAAACGGAGCGCGCACTTCCCGCATGCACGCGTAGGGTGCAACGGGGTTTGAAGAAGAAAAAAATTGTAGAGTGTATTAAAATTCACAGATATATAGACTCGCATTAACTGATTTCACAATTTCGACATTTATCGTCAATTCCACAGATTAATCGTATTTCATCTCGTTTGCGCGATTTGTCCCCTCGCCCGGGCTCACGTACACGCAGTTCGCCTTGTTATCATTTATCCGCATTCGACAAATTATTGCTAGCACACACATCGGGCATGTATTTACATATTTACATTTTCCATTTTGGAAAATGAATCGATCATATATCTGGAAAGCTCTTTCTGGCGTTGCGATCCTCGAGCTTTCCAAATACAAATCATATTCATAACCAATCCGGCAAATATACCCACTTTACCGTGTACAAAATAGAGGCGCATGCACACGGTAAAACGTATTCCTGGCGCCAAACTTGCGATGTCAAAGGGGCGGGCGGGCTTTTCCGGTTAACCCTTCGTAACACACGTTGCCTGCATTCGCACCTCGAGTCCGCCGATGTCTGCTTCACTCGATACGTACAGGGACCAATGTAATCGTACATATAACCTCCCAATTGTGTAAATAAATTACCCTCTGGCTCGAGGCCAAATCAACGAAGCGTCCGCACCCGATCTGGGCACACAAATTTCTCCATTTCTCGTCCATTATTCGCAGAATCCGTCTGAGACGGCCCGTCATCAGGAAAGCCTGCAAGAGCGAGAGAACATAGGAGCGAGAGCCCTTATCCCATATCGTATACATAGCTGAATGAAAGATGAGAGGACGAAAAAAAAAATTGTTTCCAACTTTTTTTTTTCGAAGCACGCATGAACTGATATATTTGTTACAATAGAAAATGTATATTGATGAGTGCATTCATCATCTCCGGGGTCCGTCCTCCGTTATTGTAAAGTGGCCGCGAGGCACGAGAATACGGGCCGAGCCGGTTTAGCCAAGTGCTAATTTGGAATTGGAGGAGTTTGAGGAGTTTTGGAAGCTCCCTCAAGCTAGATATAGGAGAGAGTTTTCGCAACGCAGGCAGCAACTGCCATTGCGCCGTGATGCTTATTTATCCGTATATTTCGGCTAGGGTTATATGGGAGTTCGCGTGGTCTCGGAGTGGATGCACACGCGGTTACGTATGAGAAGCAACTCGCTAAGGTTTACCGCATGGTGGAAGGGCGGGAGTAGCGAGAGAGCTTGCACGCGCGTGCACACACTGCGGCGCATACAATTTCTCGAAAGTTTGCGGTTCCGCAAACCCGCGCCAACACATACTCTCTCGCACGTACGGAGCCGCCCCCACACCCCCGTCGTCTTCATATAGATTTCATATCCGAGTTATAATTTATTCGCGACACGAAACTTTTCCTCCCTTACGTACACGTGTGCATAAATAAAAATAGGTAGGCAGACTGGGCGAAAAGTTAGTCCTGTGGTCGTTAGAGATAGCGAGCATCCGCTCCTCGCGCTACCCCTCGCAAAACCACACCGCGGCATATTTCGTGCAATTCAACTTTTAACTTGACTGATTCGGAGCTCACTCGACAATTAGGAACGTGGCTCGGCCCGATTACGGTATGTGTCGCTACCAAGGAACATAAATATCCATCCGGAAACTTTTATTCCGGGCATGCGACGTTCTTTCATTGAAATTCGCGAGCAAGGCGCGCGCACGCGAGAAAAGAATTTTAGGGGGATTATTCGCGGTGGATTAAACCCCCTTCCCAGTAAAAGCCGGTAAAAAAATATCCGCACTCGAATGCGCGTATGGTCGAAAAGTTGATTAATATGCGCAAACATATCGCAAAATTGAATAATCGCATTAAAATCCCCGCACGAAAAGGACACACACGCGGGAACGAGGGATGATGAGTTCTCCTTTTGCGACGATATATATGTAATTATCTTGTTTTGAGCTGGTAATAACCGAGTTCAGAATCGTGCTAATTACATAGAAATTGTGAGCCCTTTGCGGTCAATATGCGTTTCAGTTGTGCGTCGTTAAAAGCAAAATTAAAGCGCGTGTCTCTCTGCCCGAGAGAGAGAAAACACGGAGGGAGAGCGTGAGAATAGCCGGGGATAGGCGAAAATTACCGCGGGATGAGAAACTCGGTAGAATTTCATAATAGTCAATTGTACACGCTTCGGACTCGGACACTGACTTTCCGTCTCGACACTCTGCAGCGAGTCCGTGTTAAACGCCCCCTGGCTGAAGGCTGCTCTTCAAATTTGCCCAATTTTCGGTGCGGAATTCGCTAACTCGCAGCGACTCGACAAATAGTATTACTCTCTCGCATCTCTGACTCGACACTTTTCACATGAAATATCTTTCGAGGAATTAAAATAACCTCTTTAAAATACGGCGCATCAGGAATCACGCAGGCAGAATTGAAGCGAACGTACGTATACTGCACAATTGTCTGTCGTAGATTGTGTGAGCTAAATTGCGCGATATTCCATCCGAATTGGCGATTCATCGAGGCAATGTTCACCAGGAGAGGAGACAGAGAGAGAGAGGGAGAGAGAGCAAAATGGAGCACTCCAATTATCGAAGAATCGCCTCAATTATTCATGTGTATCCAGGTTCCGCATTGAGCATATATGTATAGAGAGCCTCAATTGTACGCACGATCCCAAGAAGAATGAATTTTCAATCTTTTCACGGGGAGCGGAAGAAAAAGCGGGAGCTGCCGCTTAGTCATAAATGGCTGATGATTTTTTAAATTGGACCCACGGGAAACCGTCTAATCCCATTTGGGATAGCTTTTTTTATTATCTGCGGGAGCAAAAAGCGGCGACGACGTCCCAGATTATTCTACCGTCAATTTATAATTAGAGAACGAACTTGATTCGCGTTCGCATTGTCTAAGGCCTTCAGCGAAAGAATGTTAAATAAAAGGCTCTCCCGTCACGTGCTGCTCGAGCCTCGGGTCAGTATCTCGGCTCGCCTCGGGCGGGACTGTATTTATAGTGGATCTAATGAGAAACGAGAGGCGTTCGAGATGTCGCGCGGTTGCTAGGCGCTCGATTAAAATTCGGCCAGGAGAGCCTGCTCTCCATCTCTGGACCTTTTTCTCTTTTTCTCTCCTCGCTTACCGCGACGCATTGTTATCGTACGCGGCCCTTGCCACCGGCGATTCTGATCCGTATTCGCACGACACCAAGAACGCACTGGCTTCGGGCCAAAACTGCGAGAGAGCTATCCAAAGGAGACTGGAGCATACATGCAGCGTATTTCTTTCTCGCGCGACTCATCAACGTTTAACGCATCGAGGCGCACTTCGTGCATAACGCGAGAGGCTCCGAATTTTCACGGAAGATCCAGAGAACGCGTATATGTGTCCTCAAATATTCAATTCACCATATTTTTATCTCGAACAAAGCTCCATCGTTATTGACAAAAAATTATTCCGCGTGTTGCATGACGCGACGTCGATATGATTGACAGACTTCCGTTCCGCTAGATGGAAAATAACGCTCGATATCCTGTGAATTTTATATAGAAGAGCGGGAGCAGGTTTTATGAGAGGCTCTCGAAGAATACGCCGCTCTCCGCTCGAATGGACTTGAATGTATCTTGGCTTGAAATATGTTCGTGCAGATGTGTGTATGGAGGAAAATCGGCAAAGAGCATGGATATCAAACTTTTTCGAGTGGCCTCGCTTATTCTCATGTACACAGCGATGCACGCGAATATACATATATATACAATAATATAAATATATATAGCAGAGCTCCTCGGTGTATTTGTACGCCGGCTAGAACGACAGCACGTACGCTATTTTCGCATCCGTAGGAAATGCAGATGCGGCGTCTCAGGGCGAGAACGTCACGTGATTTGGCGCAACTCCAAATCGGAGGGCGTCGGGCTCGTGCGTGCCTCGAGCAAACGTGCTCGCGATGTTCGCGAAAATTCACGCTACACCGATAAAACACGCCCGACACGGATCAACGCCCAGGAATTTAACGAATTCCAGAGGCCCTCCCTCATTTTGCCCGATAAAAACAGGAGCGGGGCACCCACCGTGATGATATCGCTCGGCAAAGGTCGAGGTTAGAGGCTTCCTCGACTCGGGAATAAAGTACGAATGGAGCTAAAAGAGCCATAATCATAATTGCATGCCCATGTACGTACATAATGTACCAAAAAGAGACGGAGATAGAGACGACGACGAGTCTGATAGTTTCGTAAAAAGGCTCGGACCAAAGCGGCGGAAAAACGCGGAACATTTTTGGCCGGCTCGTTTGACCCTCTCGGTCCTCCTTCCCTCGAGAATCAGCAAGAACATCACCACGATTGCTAGCAAAGTGCACGAGCATCATATACGCCATTGAAACATTTCTCTCGATCGTCCTGTGTAGAAATAGTTAGGAGGAAGAAGGAGCGAGAGAAAGAGAGAAGGCCGTAGGGAGAAAAGGAAAAAAAGAGGGAATTTGCTCTCTGAAATGGACACAGAGTCGCGAATTCACCAGCACCATCACGAACAAAAGGAGCACACATGCAGTCGAACTCTCGATCGTACCGACAACGTCGGCTGACCAGCCAGAGACTACCGTATAAACGCTTTAACTGTTGGTCGTGGCATTTCTATCTTTCTCTTTCCCTCGAAGTGCTTTCAGAGAGAAATCGAAAGAGATGGGAAGCTTTCGAGAACGGAATTTGGGGCGGGTCTCTACCGGTCTATAGACGCAGTCTCGGAAAACCGGAAGCGTCTGTAGGATACGTATATTCTCTGTGTATCCCACTTTCAAGTGCACACACGCGAGTGTGTATGTAAGTCATATATATTTGTTAGGTGGGAGAATCGACGAGGAAAGTTTGCGTCGTGCGAAATGGACTAGTACCTCTTCCGGCTTGCCCATTATAGTACTACACCAGTTTCTCTCTGTGCCCGTTATGTACAGAGTCATAGAAACCTGGGTATCGTTCTCATTGTCCGATGGGTACACTGGACCCGGTTCCGTTTACCCAAAAGCCTTCTCTCTTTGTAAAATCGCTTCGACTTTGGTAATACCGTTAGCGAGGATTTGAGACAGTCCAAAATGAAATAAATCGTTGTTAGGAAATAGAGTAAAGCAGAAGTTCGATGTATATGTCCTGTGCATGTGTGTGCTTTAATCAATTTTCGCTCTTTCATTGAATATTTTGTTAACTCTTGACCATTTCCGCTGCGTCTACGTATCTGTCACATAAATCCTCGGAATATTATTTGAGCAGATACAATATTTTTTGGAGACAAAAACGATGAATGTGTGTTTATCGATTTCAGCCTTGATCATTCGTATGGAGTATAAAATTAGAGGTGCATCTAGAAAATTAGGGCATGACGCAATTGCCGAGATGTAATCATCGTTTATTACAAACGTGGAATGAGATGGGTCGAGAGGATCGTGGCCATGTGGCTTTCTCGAGCGATGACAGAAGCGTTTCCTGAGCCAATATTACGATGAGGAGTGCTCACGGAAACTTTTGACTGTCAGTTTATTTCGGTCGCGAAAAAAAGTAGCGAATGAGAAGAAATATTCGTTTTTTTCCCACAAAAACCGTCGCTTTTTGTGTACTCTGTATTTTATTTTTCGTAGACATCCAACGGCAAATTATTTTTACCAATATATATACTAATATTTCATTTTTTCTATAAAGGTACTCGATCGATTTTGATTGAAATATTTTCGTAGATAAAATGAAAATGATAAAAATATAATCCGCTTTGAACAGAGGCTGTTCTTGTGCCCGAAATTGAGGACATTATTTTTACCAAATTTTCCGAATCTTACACGGAAAATGTACACGACTCGTATAAGAAAATGTTTAATTATTCAACTGTACTTAAGAACAATGTGGATTTTAAATCGTCCTCAAATATCTGATATCTGCGAACGATGCCGTAGTTTTATAAAAGTTTTATCAATTTTCGATTCCCTATATGTATCCATGCATTTGTCTACATTGAGGTATCGAAATTCTTTAATTACAAATGACATCCTTATTGATAAAAAAGTCATCAATAAACCAGAACAATTAGAGTTTGGTCATTGTCGGCAGACGGACATGAAATTTAAAACAAGTTGAGCGTTCCACACAGAAGTCTATTTTAAAAAGTTATTTTAAATTGCAACAGGAAAACGGGCAGCTCACTTTCAAAAACCGTATTTACTTTGATGAAAAAAGGTACAAGTGTCCGATAATAACTGCATGTTTGTTTACTTCAAACGTGTAAATCGATATCACCTTTACACACAAACGTGGCTGCCGGCCAACACTCTGTGATTTCATCCCCTCCCTTTTACGCCGAAGCACCAAAATAGAGAAAGGTGTGGAGAGATTTTGAGCGGCTCGTTACCGCAAACAAAATCGCTGGTCTCGTTGCAGTTCCTCGACAAAAGCGACACTCCACAGGCCAATGGGCACGAAAACATTGCAACGCGAGATAAAAAATTCGAGAGTCGTGGAGATTGTTCAATTTTTGCGCAGTCGTGATATTCTGAAAAATAAAACAAGATGTATACGAATCGAGTTTCGGGGTTCGCGCAAGTGTCGTCCACGAGGACGAATGAAAGAAAGAAAAAGATAATGGCAAGAGATTGAGGGATATTGGGGGAGAATCGTTGAGCGCCCGTTTCGCGCGTTTTGTACACATAATTCTGGGATCGGGCGGATCGACCACGGACTTCGACCGCGGGATTGCAGTCGAGTCGGATCCGAAAGTATGCGGGTGGTAGCTACCGCGAACTCGTCCCCGCGGCCGCCGACTCGCGCCACTTACTCCCTCGATGCTGTTCATGGCGTATAAATAATTAATGGCGCTCGACGTATCCTCCGATCAAATCGGAGCACGGCCCGACCGCGCAACACCCTTTTTCTTCTTTCGCCCTTCCTCTCGGATATCAACGCCAAGAGAGAGAGAGCCAGCGAATCCCCGATAAAAGTGGCCGGCAACGATACACTACTTGCCGTTTCGTATTCGTGTGCGAGATCCGATCGCTTACACGCATGGACACCCGGCCGTACATAACGGTCCGGCATCGATAAATCCTCACGATTAACGTTTTTTTCAAACGGCTCAATATCGAGGCCACTTTTTTTCTCTCTCTTTTTTTTTCTATTCCCGCAGCCTGCGAAATTTAGCAGAATTTAGCCGGACAAACGAATAATCGAATATGTAGTCGTGCCCGTAAATTATTCCGGCAATGTGATTTTTTTTCCCGCACATGTAGCTTTGTCCATTTTTTATTTCGTGGCTATTTGTTCGCGTTGTCACTGACGCAACCAAAATACGAGACTGGCACCTTCCTCGGGGTTTTTTTCCGAAAACAATCTCCCGAGATTAAAAAGACTCGCTGATTTAAGGAGCGAAATTTTCGGTCAAGAGAGCATGTTGGCACTTTTCTTGAAAATCTCGACCCGTTATTTAGTCTGTGTTGGTATATTGCTCATAATATGGATTCCGGAGACTGTATACGAGATACATAAGGTACGGTAAAATGGTAAGACGTCGTCGAGGAGTTTCGACTGACTTTTTTTCTCGTCGAGCCGCTACGTTTTTCTCTCTCTCTCTCTCTCTCGGGCTCTCTTTTTCTCCTTCCTCCTTTGCTTACGTGTAACAACCCCTTGGCGCTATTTGGCATCGCTCGCACGTGACGCGACCGAGTCTAAATCGTATACAGCGGAGAAAGTACAACGAATGTGTGTGTCCCCCGTACGTGCGCGATTGTATCGGTGCACGAGTTGTGAGCCCGTATATGGGGTAAATATATAGGGCTAGACGCCGGGCACTTGTAATAATAAATGGATGTTCTTACGTTGGCGTTCTTTCGTTTTCTCCCTCTCTCCTCATCGTTTTCATGCGCTCCGGCTCTCTTCTCTGTACTCGTCTCTTTTTCACTCCGGCTTTCGTCGAATGCGCGACAGAGAGAGAAAGAAAGAGAGAGAGAGCGAGAGAACGAAATAGTGAAAAAAAACGAGAGAGAAGAGAAAGAAAAAGAGGGTCGAGGGAAAAGTGTATATGGGCGTCCTCTGGCTCCGGATCTAGCGAAATCCTGAGGATACTATATATTTTACTTTTGTACGTAGCAGCTTTTTCTCGTATTGTGAGCTGGGAATCCATATATCTGCGTGCCTATAGATACTCGGGGTTTCCTTATAATACAGACGTATACCACCTATACGCTCGAGCCAACAGAATTTTGTTTTTCGCATATTTATACGAGCGAGCCTGGGATTAAAAGTCTAACGTTTTGCCATATAGTTTGGGAAGATGTCCCGGAGTAAAAAATTGCCGAGACTCGGGAGAGAAAAGTGTTAAAAATACGAGGTGATAAAAATTGGAGAGGAATTGACGCTGAGAGAAAATATAAGCGATGTTCGCGGAAAACATTATTCGGCGATGCTTTTTCCTCATCGGATATTTCAAGAATAATTATATTATTGTATAATTAATGAGGTTGATGAAATAATGAGTTGACTCCGTGTTTGGGAGTCGGGGACATTAGCGAAGATCACGAAGATGCAACGAAGCGGAATGGCAAAGAATTCTCCTCTCTACCGATTAAATAAACTATTCACCGAGATTGCGCAACCGGCTTGCTCTTTGATTTCCAATTGCAATCTCGTTCAGCCATCCTCGCCTATATTTTACCTCATTTCACGTACAGGTCGACAGCGGGGGGTGGAAGTAGCTGATGGTGGTAGTAAATCGGGGTGCGAGGGATCGACGGAAATGCCATTGGTACGCTCCTCAGGATATATCTGCAGCGACTTGCTTCAGATCCGAGTAAATGCCACGAGGCACATGGACCGTCTATACGTACATATACATATACGTATCTTAAATGGTAAGGATACCTAAAACGACCTCTTTCCTTTCCTCTTTCTCACTCTCTCTCTCTCTCTCGATCTCTCTCTCATTCTCTCGAGTGGCAAAAGTAACTTTACTCGATCAGCTCTCGTTTCAAATGTGCGAAGGATGAAAAAGGAGACGAGAAATATATAGGAGATCGAAATGCACGCGAAGTCACGGTGTCTGTGAGTGTGTGTGTGTGTGTTTGGGAAAGAAAGGCGAGAACAACGATGAAACCCTTTTATAGCCAGCGAGACGTCTCGCTTCTTCCTCCCACGAAGAAAAAAGAAGAACGGAGACATCGTATAATAGCGGATGCGAATGGACGTGCTCTCACGCATATATATACGTATACATATACATTTTTCTCTCACTCAAGCGAGGATCCCCCTCGATCGGACGCTCCGGAACAGCGGTCCGATATTTTGACAATCAAAGGAGCGCCAATCATCCGAATTGAGCCGGCTAAATCGAGCCCTTCTGCCTCTCAGCGCCGGTCTCGCCATCTTGTCCATGCCTGGAACGCGCAAAATGCTCTCCTGCCGAGTCCAATACTTTTCTCGCGGGGTTGGGGTCTTTTCTGAGAAACAACGAAGAAGCGGAAGCACGCATGAGGTAACACCGCGCCGTCAGCCTCGAGAATCCACGTAAGTATTCCCGTGCGTCCGTGTGCTGACGGTGCACGGGGCCCAAGATGGCCTCGACAAGGTGAAAGCCTCGGGACGTCGCGGAAGATGATTCGTTGCGGTGACACGAAAAAATCGTTAGCGTTTTGTCACACGAAGCAACGAAGAGAAATGCAAAGAGGAAGAAAAACTAAGACGTCCATCGATATTATTACGTAATCTCCATACTAAGAGGAACCTGTCCGTATACTTAGCGTTACGCATGAAATCGTGGGAAAAAATGTCTCTCGCGAGCTTCTCGATACGTTCCCCCCCGCTTCCTACTCGAGTTCTCGTCTCGGCCTTGACGCTCCCTCGAGCGCTATTTTTTTCCTTCGTCTCAACGCCCTCCTGGGAACACCTTATGGGGCCTCGATTAAATCGCTTCACACGGGCAACTTGTAACACGGTACAACGACCTCATTACACGTGCAAATGGAAAATCCCTTTGAATCTCGCACGTCATCAGGGACAATCGGACGAGAGCTTCGACTCAGGTGTTTCCAAGTTTTTCTTTAAATCCTGTTTAAATTCTCCGTTGTGGGAAAATTAGTGGATCATGGGGTACTTTATGGGAAAACTTGAGCGGAAGAGGCGAACGTAATTTATGAGCATCTTAGAACTTATAGACATAAGAAAATGGAAAAAATGTGAAACTTTTGTATATACTTAGTTGTTATTTGATACAGCCCGTTAGGTCTTGTAGGAATGTGATGTTAGAGAGATACAAAATTTTTTATTTGAATGAGGTCACGTGGATGGAAACGAACCCAAATATCGAATAGTCGCGCTATTAATCGATATTAAATCAATAAGGAGATGAAATGGGGAAGCCCCTAATACTGACCAAAATTCACCTGCTCCGTCTCTTACCTCCGGACCGTACGATCGATATAGGATCTGTCTCATTTCGCCAATCCGAACACTTCTGTAGTAGGTACTAGTAAATATAGATGTTGTACACTTGTAAATTATATAAAATGTACCAAAATGTATACTAATATTACATATTATTAATCTTGCACATCCTGTATTAAGATATGTATATTCCTATCATGAGATGCAATATATGGCAGGAGCGAAATTTTTTTGTAAATAGGACAGAAGTATCTATAAAAACGATTGAAAAAAACAGTACCTTACCGAAGATTCAGGCGAAAAAAGTAAAACTTTAAAAAAATACTAATTTGCACGTAAAAAGCAATGCACCGAAAAGTGTTGCTATATATTTCAGTTACTTTTTTAAACATTTTAAATATGACACCCATAAACTAAAGAATATATTAATAAAGGATGGAACTATATAACGAATCCGTTTTTTACATAAACGTGTAAGATAACCGAACTTTTTGAAAAGATATTAAAGCTTGTAATACAATAAGAAATGTAAAAATTTTATGTAAAAAGTTTCACATAACCCCCAAAACATATAGGGCCGTCAAATTCAGAAAATTCCGAATAAAGACCTATAGAAATTCTTTCAATTAAGGTACCTAGCTCGATGACGGCTACGTGAGTTGTTCAGTGTCTAGCAATTAACTAAATGAAATAGCTTAATCTAGAACTGGACTTAAAATTATTCATTTATCATTTCTAAAATCACAATTCAACAAAATTTTTATTTCTCGGCAGGTTTTAAATAAAAAAATTCATATTTTGATAGTTTTGACGAATTGTGCGTAATGTTTTTTGACGGTTACGATATTTCATTCACCTATGTACGTATTCAGAAGATGAATAAGAATCTGACAATCGTTTTTGGTTTTCAAATCTTGGAAAAAAGTTATTAAAAAAATGAAAAATATTTTTAATTTTAACATCTAAACGTTTCTTTAAAAAAATGTAAGAAACTAGTACTGGATGAAGTTTCATTGAAAGCACGTTCACATAAAAAAAGAAAATTATTGACCACACCGTTCATTAATTTATCAAAAAATTAGCATGATCTAATGTGTAGTTTTGGAGAAAAAAAAAATTTAGTGAAAATCATATACACTTATTTCAATGAGAGAATTTTCAAGGTTCGCAAAATGGCAACGCGAAAATTGAGTAAAGTATACCCACCATATTTATTTCGTTTTCATCGATGAAAATCTTGAAATTTCTCAAAATTAATTTTACAAAAATTGGATAAAGGGGCCCCGACCCACGTAAATACGGCACGTAGCGGTAGTCC